>CM008234.1:4960584-4975511 GCA_002278615.1 Pogonus chalceus
TTTTTTTTTTTTTTTTTTTTTAGAATACAAAACGTTTCAGTTCGTTGTGCGATATCATGTAGACGTACAATGATTATGCAATTACATTTTTTCGTGACCCCGACTATACAGTTAACTTGATATAGCATTAAATATATTTTTCGATTATTTATTTATTAAACATGTTTAAATAACTAATTCTAGTTAACTGTTATGGAATAATACAAATGTACATGTTTAAAAAAAGCTTATTATTTTTTTAAATTTTTATAATTTATTATATGTTTATTTTTTTCAGTTTTAAAAGTTATTTAAAAAAATAATTAGCCAGTTTAATTTATTTAGAATGTTAAAGTAATTAATACAATAACTTAAAATATATTATGAATAAAACATTATTGTATTATTTACTTTAGCTATTGTTATCATTTTATTTCTAGCTTCTTTGTATTACCAATTAAATATTTCTCAAAGTGGAATAAAATTGGTATGTATTTTTAATAGTTCTATTTTTATCTTTTGGGAAATCAATCTTACATATTTTAAATATTTATTCATTATGATATTATTTTCAATGCATGAATCAAAATATTATCTATAATTTATTCTCATAAATTGTATTTATTGAACTATCTCATCTCCACTGTTTTGTGGTAAAAAGTATGCGACTTTTACTAATATTGTGTACTCATGCACAAGCGAACATAAATGCAAGTGATTCAATTTCCAATATAGAATAGTGATTCCTTGAATCGCTAAATCATCGACAATCATCGATTTCGCGGTAGCGTTAGGTAGCGTTGTTCACATGCGGCTTGTCCTTTGTTGCAGCAAATGGCTAGTCAGAGGACTCAGGTCCAGAGACAACAGGCTCTCGCCCTCATGTGCAGGTTAGAGCGCTCTTAGTAGAACATTTAGTACGTGTGTGAATTTTTCAATTTAAATAATTCATATTCTCTTATTGTTAGTGTTTTTGGCAACGAGATGAAACAGTAAGATTGAATGGTTGATTACAAGGAAAATAAATATTTGTTTTATTTAAATTTATTTTCAAAATATTTTACATAAATTTATTTAACTTACAAAAAAAAAAAAAAAAAATACAGTTAAATGTTTAGAATTAACTCCTTAATAATATTTATTTTCCTTATAACTATATATGTAATTTCTTAATAATTAAAAAAACATAATTCCTTTGGAAATGATGAGCAACATTAAAAATTAATAAATAATGCTTGAGATCCTTTTAGTTGATTTCGCATTATAATGATTTTCAAAAATTGCTGATAAGATCTGATTTCACAGGAATTATTTTAATAATTCTATTTATAATAAAGTGTTTAAAATTAAAAGTTTCATTTTCAAACCTAAGTCGGTGTTTATTTATAAATATTAATTTTATTATCAATAATTTCAAATTAAATATATTCAAATAATTATATATTAAAATACCGACTTAAAACATTGTATGCGAGTTGAATGAATGTTAAATTTTTAATTGATTAAAAATTCAGACAGTTAGAAACCTATTGCATGGGTTGTTTAGGGTATACGTCGGCAGTATCAGTTTTGAATTGAAAGAAGATACTATACGTCAAGCATTTCTTCCTTTCGGACCTATTAAGTCAATCAACATGTCATGGGATCCTGTTACACAAAAGCACAAAGGTTTCGCATTTGTCGAGTATGAAATTCCTGAAGCAGCACAACTAGCATTAGAACAAATGAATGGAGTTATGATCGGAGGAAGAAATATTAAAGTCGTTGGACGGCCGAGTAATATGCCCCAAGCGCAAGCTGTTATTGATGAAATTCAAGAAGAAGCTAAAAATTACAACAGAATTTATATTGCAAGTATACATCCAGATTTAACTGAAGAAGATATTAAAAGGTATGCTGTTGTGATTTTATTTTAATCATTTGCTAGATATAATTGATGAATTTATTATGGATTGTTCGTTAAAACTATTTTATGTTTTTCAGTGTATTCGAAGCTTTCGGCCCTATAATTTATTGCAAACTAGCTCAGGGCAGTTCTGCTCATAAACATAAAGGTTATGGTTTTATTGAATATGAAACTTGTCAAGCTGCACAAGAAGCTATCGCATCAATGAATCTCTTCGATTTAGGAGGACAGTATCTTCGGGTTGGTCGAGCTATTACCCCTCCAAATGCATTATTAGGTCCTTCTTCTGGTTCCAGTATGATGCCTACAGCGGCCGCAGTCGCAGCTGCAGCAGCAACTGCTAAGATTCAAGCTATGGATGCGGTTGCCAGCAACGCAGTAGCCTTAGGATTAACGAAATTAGGCCAAACTCCTGCTATCCCTGTTTTACCTTCTATGCCAGTTGGTTTGCCTGGTTTAGCAGGTATTCCCGGTATTCCAACTTCTTTACCACCTTCTATGCAGTTACCAGGTATGATACCTCCTCCAGGTTTGGCCTTACCACAGCCTGGATTCCAAGCTCCAAGATTAGTCAATCCCGTTGTTAATACAATAGTTCCCCAAGTTATTCCACCACCTGCCGTTGTAACTCCTACCTTAGCTCCACCAGTTCAACCAAATCAAGATGCACTTAAACGAGCTCAAGAACAAGCTCAACAGAAACAACAAGAAGAATTACAAAAGAAATTACTAGATGAAAATGAACCACAAACCTTACAACAACAAGAAAATATGTCAATAAAAGGACAAAATGCAAGGCATTTAGTTATGCAAAAATTAATGCGAAAAGTTGACTCAAAGGTTGTTATATTACGAAATATGGTTGGTCCTGAAGATGTTGACGAAAGCCTACAAGAAGAGATTCAAGAAGAATGTAGTAAATTTGGTGTTGTAGAAAGAGTCATAATTTACAATGAAAAGCAATCAGATAATGTAGATGACGATGCTGAAGTTATTGTTAAAATTTTTGTTGAATTTTCACAAATGTCAGGTGGGTTTCTTTTAAATTTAATGTGTTATTGACTTACAAATAATTATAATTTTTATTTCAGAGGCTGAATGCGCAAGAGACGCTTTAAATGGAAGATATTTTGGAGGACGGATGGTTAAAGCGGAACTCTATGATCAAGCGTTATTTGATCATAGTGATTTTTCAGGGTAATGGTTAACTATTTTGTAATTTGTATTTTTATGAATTATCTAGTACGTCTCCTATGGAGAATCTTTTTGAATAATTATATAAGTGATTTGTTTTATATTTAAATGTAATTAGGAAATAATTGTAAATATTATGTGAATTAAACGCAGTTTTTAATAAATTTTATTTCAAAGATTACTTTATTTTTACTATATGTACATTTGTAAAAAATAATAATTAAAAAAAAAATATATTTACAGAATTTCTACGCAAATAATTGAAACTATTTTGTTACTATGATCAAGGTTTTTCTCTTGGCTTTCCAGGCATGATTTCATAGTCATCATATTGAGGGAATGATTGCGGTCCTTTAACTTCTTTTTGTAACAAAGCGCTATCACCTCCCTTTGAATATTTAGCTTCTAATGCTGCAGCGTTCTTCTTTTTCATTTGCATAATAGCTACATTTTTCATAACTTCTTCATCTGTTGGGGGTGTCTTTCTTCTGCCACGAAGCCAAGCTTCCCATTCCGCTGGAAGCTCTTGTTCGAAATTTTCTTTTTCTGGAGGATCAAACCATCTTGAAGCTTTTCTTTTGCCTACTGAAGGATTTGCAGGAATTTCATAATATCTATTTCCAAAGTAATCACTGCCAATCAATGTCCCACGAAACTGTCTTGGTTTAAAAGAATTTATAAAATTTCGAAAAATGATTCCTACGAGATTACGAGTCGGTGGTTGCGACATTCTATTCTGAAATCAATAATAATTTAGTAAATGAGATTAATTTTTATGGTTTCTTTAGTTAAAAGCAAATGAGAAGGTTAAGTTTATATAATGTCTGCGTATTCTAACGTTAAATTAGTTAGTTTTTAACGAAATAATAATTAAATCTTACATTTATAATAAAATAAATTATATTAGTTATCTACATTTAGATAAAGTAAAATTTCTGACATATTCAAACCACCAAGTAAAATGAAAATGATGTATTGGGTAAAATCAAAACAAATCAGTAAAATTATTTTTTTTAAATATAATTCAATGAAAACATATTTTTTAAAGAATGAATTACTTTTATAAAAATTATCAAATTGTGGTTTATTCGGTAAGTTTTATTAATAGTTTTTATCGGTGGTGATAATTTTTAAATAGTTGGTATTAAAATTATGATGTCATATCCAGGCGTGGTACAATACAATGTTGCCGGTTTTACTAAAGAGGCGGAATTCCGCATTATAAAATTTAATATAAATAAATAATGAGTTCTTATGGGATTTATTTAAAATATAAAATTTAAAACTCTTATCAATATAATTTTAACAAATAAAAAATTGATAACATAAAGAGTAGAAATTTTTTATTCAAAATTAAAATTTGTACAGAATTTTATGACATTATACTGCCAACCTTGTGCTATTATGATGAGGTATTGCGGTGTTGCGGTGGTGTTATGGTAGAAACTGTAATGGCTGCACTGTCTTTTATCAAAAATAAATAAGTGTTGTAATAATTTTTATCAGTATTTAGTGATCCTGTAAAAATTGTAAAGCAAGATGTCGTAAACTACAACAGTAAATATGTCAAGTATTTTCTTGTGATCGCCACATTGCAGTTTTTGGTAAGTTCCATATTAAAGTTCATCCTTTCACCGCAGATTTCATTTGAGGTTTGAACTAGTAATATTAGAGAAACTCAATTACTCCAGAAACATTTATAATATGAATATATTTATAACAGACTACTTTAATTCAGATAATGAAATAAACAAGCACGTATTAATTTTTCTGCTACATAACATTTTTTATGAACAGGTTTTTGCTTCGAGTATCTTTCCAATTTATTTATTCAATCTGGTTACTCATTTTACTAAATTTAGTGTTGACATTAATAATTATATACCACAATTAGTCATAAAGTTATGAATTCTATAATCTTATTCTATAACATGTTTCACACTTTTAACTTATAAGATAAATTCGCAATAATACATTGCTTATACCTATTAACTTGGATGGCGCCTGCTCAATTATTCAATCTTGATTTTTAAACATCATTTCTAATATTTTAAAAAACATAAAACATAAAATTAATTTTATTATTTGTATAATTAAAAATGTCTTTTTAATCCATTAATCCTTTTATTTTATTATGAAACGTTATTTAACTAGGGTAATACGTTTATTAATTTGAAATGGAGGAAAAAATAAAATATAGATTAAGAATAATTATAAACAAGATATTAAGTAATATGATATTTTAACTAAATATAAATGTTGATTAATTTTTAAGTTTATTTACTTAA
Source organism: Pogonus chalceus (assembly GCA_002278615.1). Taxonomy (NCBI): domain Eukaryota; kingdom Metazoa; phylum Arthropoda; class Insecta; order Coleoptera; family Carabidae; genus Pogonus; species Pogonus chalceus. The sequence continues at coordinate 4,965,952 of CM008234.1, forward strand.
TTATTTATGTAAATATCTATTTAAAAGAAATATTAAATATAAGTAGGCAGTTGTAATGTAAGCCTATAGTTTTTTAGTTTTATTTTCTTACAAAAATGTTCCCTTTTTATAAAGTAGCTTAAGTAAAATTTCGTATTTTTATATTGAAATGTTTAGTACAAGCAAATCGATTATGTTTGCTGTATAGATAGTTTCTCTTAGTATAGGTTAGGTAAGCAAGTTGGCATCTAGGATTTACCTCAAGGCTAGATAAACAAATATTGTAAAAGATAAAAAGGAACATTACACGTTTTATTTGCTATATAATATTTTTATTACAATTACCTGTTAATTTATATTAATAACTTTAATTAATTTCAGGAATTATTATCCACTAGCAGTCATGGATTTAATCTATTTTTGTGATAAATCATGTATTATTTTCCATTATCACTAAAAATAAAGAATAAAATGATTAAAATAAGACATTATTAAACAAAAGTGTTATAAATACATCGTAAGTAATCATGTCGTTCTTCAATAATTTGAAGAAAGTTCTTCACTTCGGTGGTGGTAATGATGCGAAGAAGAAAAAAGTGTTTAATAACATTCGCATGGACTGTGATCCCGAAGAGTTTTGGGATTTAATTGGTGAACTTGGTGATGGTGCATTTGGAAAAGTGTACAAAGCAGAACATAAACAAACTGGACTTTTAGCAGCAGCGAAAAAGTGTACTTTAGAAGGAGAAGATGATCTAGCAGACTTTATGATAGAAATTGATATTTTAAGTGAATGCAAGCATGTTAATATAGTTGCTCTGCATGAAGCTTTTTTCCTTGAAGATAAATTATGGGTAAATATATTTTCATTTGAATTTGAAGTATATTATATTTATTATAAATTTTATTTCAGATGTTAATAGAATATTGCGATGGTGGTGCAGTAGACAGTATTATGGTTGAATTAGAAAAACCACTAGTAGAACTTCAAATAGCATATGTTTGTCAACATATGTGTAGGGGACTTCAATTTTTACATAAATCTCATATTATCCATCGAGATTTAAAGGCTGGCAATGTATTGCTTACAATGGCCGGAGGTGTTAAACTAGGTACGAAACTTTTAAATTACATATAAACATCTATCATTTATCTTATAAAATATTAAAAATAATCAATTTATTTCCAGCTGATTTCGGTGTTTCCGCAAAAAACAAATCAACTCTCCAAAAACACGATACTTTTATCGGTACTCCGTATTGGATGGCGCCAGAAGTTGTTCTTTGCGAAACATTTCGTGATAATCCATATGATTTCAAAGTAGATATTTGGTCAATGGGAATCACAATGATTGAATTTGCGCAAATGGAACCACCCAACCATGAAATGTCTCCAATGAGAGTTCTATTAAAAATTCAAAAATCTGATCCACCAAAATTAGAACAACCAGCAAAATGGTCCAAGGAATTTAATGATTTTATCGCGAAAGCGTTGACAAAAGATCCACAGATAAGACCAACAGCGGATGAATTACTTAAACATCCGTTTATTAATTGCACGCTTGATTCAAAACCGATAAGAGATTTACTACTTGAGTATAAGGCTGAAGTTGTTGAAGAGGAGTTACTGGAAGATGATCCTGAGGTAAGGAAATTTAATATTATTTTATTAATTAAAACAAATAGATATTCTATTAACATTATTGATTTTATTTTCATGTTTCAAATTTTATTTATAACATTATTTTTTAAATAATAGAATATCGTTGTTGTAATTATTATATTTCTTATTTTTTTTTTATTATTAACTGCTTTCTTGTAAAAACTAACAATATATTTTAATTTAATTGTACTAGATATTATTTACTATCTATTTTCTACTAATCGCAAATTGTATAATAAATGCTTTTATCTTGTAAATATTTACACGCGCAGCGAGGTAGGAAACAGAAAAAGAATAAAGAAAAATATGAAAGAGTTGGTAAGTAAACATTGATGTTGTGAAAAGGAAAAAAAACTAATTTATTTTTTGTAAAAAAAAGTGACTACCATGAAAAAAGTTTTATTTAATGGAACTAAATTCAAGTTTGATTTTTTAAATATTTGCTGTTATCCATATTTTAATCATTTCAAGTAGTTATCACAAAAGTTTTTATTTGTTATGCATGCTGCCCCCCGGAATCCCCTCAAAAATGTACTGATTCTGTCCCTCAACAGGTAAGCTGGAAGTTTTGGCGGTTTAGTTGTGCTTTAATTTATTAAATAATCACTTCTCTATCTCTTTCTTCCACTTAACATTCATTCTATGCTTAAATTTAAATGTTTTTCATTTCAGTTAGCACTAAGCAACAATTTTTATTATTTGAATATGTAATTAAAAATCTATTTAAAACTATGAAATATTGAAATTTGCTTTTGTAATTAACGTAAAGCAAATGATAATTAACAGAAGTAAATTCTTGAGTTTAACATATATTTAAATTTTGGTTTATTTTTACAATTTTTTGGCATTTATAATTAATTATTATTTTGTATAACATCATACGTAATTGGATTTTAGAATAAATTTTATGCAAGTGTTTAAAATTTATAAAAATTTTCAATGTTTTTTGTAAGTATATTTGAAAGGATCACATAATAAGTTAGTTTATTTTACAGGAACATCGCGCGTCTCAGCTTCCGCTGGACATCGAAGATGATGTTACATCAGTGAAGAGTAGTGACACCGACATTAAAGGTATTTAATTGTAATAATTTTTTTAATATCAATTTTACTAAATTTAATTTATATATTCCAGCAACTGAACCAGAGGAGACGGAGAAAGCTAAACCAATACAATCTGGAAAACGGGACATAGAATCATCACAAGAGGAAGACAGAAAGAAATTGAAGAAGGAAAATTCGACGGAATCATCAGCATCAAATGCTAGTAGTGTTATTTCTGAAAAGAAAGCAGTAAGTTACGATTTTATATTCATTGTTTATATTATGGAAAGTTAAAATGATTGAATGGTACTTATTTATGCATGAGTAGTTGAAGCATGTATGTGGTTTGCTTTCACTTGAATTAATTGATATTTATTAAGTATATATTATAGGGTCATGCAGATAATTTCTCCCTGAAAGTTTAAAATAAAATTATTGAAATACTTATAATTAATATATTTACAATTTTTTTTTAAAATCTTTTTTAAGAGTATTTTACCATTTTTTATTTGTTTTAAAATAATATTTGCGTTATTAACGTTATAAGTAAATTTATTATTTTATTCTAATCAAGAAAAAAATTTACTTCTTTAAAGCCTAAAAAACCAGAAGAAACTGAACGTCGCGTAAGCCATGATAAAGGAAAAGCTCCCCCGCCTCCTATTTTACATGATAAAGGTCCTGCTCCAGCGCCGCCCCCGCCGCCACAACCAGTTAGCTTGCCTACACCGCCTGCATCGCCCTTAACTCCACCCATTACTCCACCTCACATTAGTAAGGACCAACCTCCCATTAAAAACCAAACACAAGAACAAAAAGAAACTGTAAAAGGAAAAGATATAGCTGATAATGCAGCTAAAATATCTCAGAGCGTTGAAGAAATAAATAAATCTGGTCAGTCTACATCACAACAATCAGATGAAATTAAAAAAGAACTAGTTGAATCTACTTCAAAAGATAAAGTATTTGAACAGGCTGTGGATATAAATAAGGTTATGAAAAAACAAGATATTAAAGAGATTGTTGAAAGGGGGAGCTTAGAGGCTGAAAAAACTGAAAATAAAGAATCGAATAATGTGATTTTGGTCCGTCCGCCGTCACAGACAATCTGTGATACTTCTTCTGCATCTTCAAGTCATACTGATGTGTCCAATGTTCAACCTGTTGTTATAGTGTCGACGTCACAAAATGAAAAGTATAAACATAATACGTCCATTACAATTACATCTAATTTGCCAGATCCTGCCAATAGTCTTGCTTCAAACATTAGTCAGGTAATTATATACTTAGCCAGTCTAAAAATATGATATTAATGTCAAATTTTTAAATTTAATTATAGGTAACAGTTGTTACCACTCATCCTCCTGTTCTTATCGATAATCCGTATCGTCATGATTCCTCAGAAGTTGTTATAGTCGCGAACGAAACAAACAAAACTCAAATTAACGAATCTTCCACTTCAGATGACGATTGTTATCCATCTTTAGATTCTTTGGAGTGTCCTCCACCAAAAGAGTTTAAAGATCCAGTTATTGGACAAAAACTTGATGAAAGTGAAGTACTTATCGTTAATTCTAGTTTTGTAAGTACTGCGGATTCAGGGCTAGATGGGTCTATTGATAATTCCAAATTGGATAATTCGCGTTTACTCGATACAAGTCATGTATCTGTAGTAACAGTTGGTGAAGATAAAATAAAAGTTAAAGATAGTGCAAGTGTTTTATATGATCATGGAGCTAGTGGCGATAGTCATACACTGGGATCTACTAGTGATTTGTCGACTGCAAGAAGTATTAGCAGCAAGAGCGATTCAGGTTTGTTTTAATAATTAATTGTTATTTGATTATATTTATATTAATTATATTTTTCTGGTATTATTATAGGTGATGAAATGCGCTCAACTGTAATAACTACAAGCAGTTCTAACGATCATCTTCATGGTGATAAAATGGTTAACGGAAACGTTCTTCGCACTGCAATTCATAATGCTCCTTCCCCTATCAGTACCAGTAGTGACAAAGATAAACGGTATTTAGAAACTCGTTCTTTAAGCGAAAGTGGTAGTGTCCGTAGTTCTGGAAGTCTTCGTAGTCCTCCACCTCTTGGAAGCAAGAGCTTAGATCATTCAGATGTAGAAAGCATTTCTACAGCTAGTCAGGACAGCAGAGGCAGTAATAAAGAAAATAGAACAACTAGATCAATTGATTCTGGTGATGTTGAAAATGAAGAAGTCGTGCTTCGAAAGAAACCTGTTTATTCTAATCAAAGAAGTGAAAAAAGACAACCTAAAACCAAAGAAGATATTGCGTTACATAATTTGAAACGTAAAACAAGGAAACGAACAAGGAAATTTGAAATTGATGGAGTTGTTGTAACAACAACCACTAGTAAAGTTATATATGGTGATGAAGAAAATGGAACAGGAAATAATGATCATTTGTTCCGTAAACAGGAACTTAGAGAATTGAAAATGTTACAAAAACAAGAACAAAAACAATTCCAAGATTTATCTCAAAAGGAACATTTAGCTCGAGAACAACAAGATAAACGTTTCGAACAAGAGCGATTAAATTTAGAAAGAACGTATGAAAGTGATTTGGAAATGTTGAGTAGACAACAGCGCCAACAAGCTGAAAGAGCAGAAGCTCAACAAGAAGCAGATCTTCGATTGGCATCGAAGAAAATTCGAGCAGAACAAGAACGTGATCTTAAACAATTCCGGGAAGGTTTAAAACAAGAATTACGTTTGTTGAAAACTGAAATTGATATGATGCCAAAAGAACGACGAAAAACTGAATTTAAAATACGTAAAGAAAAATTAGAATCAGAGCACGAAGAAAGAGAAAAATCATTTTTAGAAAAATTGAATGAAAATCATGAAACTTCTTTACGGCGACTTAGTGATTCACATCGAGAAAAGATCGCTTTGATGGATCGACAATTTTTACAACAAAAACAACAATTGCTTAGAGCTCGTGAAGCAGCCGTTTGGGAAGTTGAAGAGAAACAAATTCATGAGAAGCATCAATTGTCTAAACGACAGCTGAAAGATATATTCTTCCTACAACGGCATCAAATGTTAATAAGACATGAGAAAGAATTGGAACAAGTGAAACGAATGAATCAACGTAAAGAAGAAGAGTTAGTAAAGAGACAAACTGGTGAAAAACGATCCTTACCAAAGAGGATTAGAGCAGAAATGAAAGCAAGAGAAATGATGTTTAGAGAATCAATGAGAATTAGTTATTCTACTAATGATCCTGAAGCAGAAAGAGATAAAATCAAAAAGGTAAGTGTATTAATAATCTACATGTATTTTTATATTACAAAAAAAAAAATCCTGTAGTTCCAAGAAAACGAAAAGAAACGTTACCAAGCTGAACAACAACGTTTTGAATTAAAACATCAAAGACAGCTTGAAGAACTTCGAGCTACAAGTGATGCAACTATTAAAGAACTTGAACAACTACAAAACGAAAAGCGTAAAATGCTTATGGAACATGAAACAACGAAATTAAAAGAACGAGAAGAAGCCTACAGCAGAGAATTAAGGGAATGGAGAGCGCAGTTAAAACCACGCAAAAAGGTCAGTAATAGAAAATTTATATTAACATTTTTAGTATATCATAGTATCATTATTACTTTAAGACTGATAGAAAATATTTTTTTAATGCAATATATTTTTAAAGAGTGTCTTAATGGAATATTAATTACGAATACTTAAATTAAACCTTGTAAGTACGCTTAAATTATTTTAGGTGTTAATATTTCTCTTACTTAATTTTTTTAATTTGTTTGTTTAAATGCATTTTAAAATTCCTTTAACATTAGTAATAGGGTCTTTGGTATGCAAAATGACATTTTTTATTATAATTTAATAAATAGTTTTTATTGAACATACTAAAACTATATGTATATGGAAAAGGATTTCATTGCACACTTTTCATTACTTTACAGCAAAGCATAATTATTGCACTTATTTTCTGAAATATTTTTGGTTTATTACCTACGGCATTCTACATTATTGCTTATTAATCATTGTTTTCTTGCTTTTTCTTCTAATTAAAATTGCGTTTCTAATGTAATTTAAAAATATAGTTGTCGCCACGAAACAATGTTACTGCATAATCATTATACGTTTACATGGTACCTTTCCGCGATCTGAAATGTCTTATGTGTTCCGAAAAGGTCATTGTTGCTATATACACGAATGCTTTCTAAACAAGTAACCAATGTAAACAAAAACTGCATATATATGTCGAAATAAAATATCTGCTTATTATGCAATTACATTGATTTGTGGCGTCCACTATAAATAATTTAATTCTAAACATTTTACATTATAAACGCAAATATATTATCTGTTCTATAATAATCATTTTAATTGACGTCAAAATAAAAGAACGATCATTCTTTAGCACTTTATTTAATTAATATTAACGCTTATAAATTTTGCAATGCATGTTACTAACTTTCGTCTTATACAACCTTTTAGAAGTTAGAGGATATTCTTTGGCGAGAAAATGAAGAGATTCAGGCTAAACATGGAATGCTTCTATTTAACGACAGCACTACTCTAACACTAACTGAGGAAAAACCATCTGCTTCTAATGAATCAACAGATAGTGTAGATCGTTTAGATGCTATTAATTCTTTTATGAAAGTTAGAATACCAAGGGTTTCTATTGAACATTCTAACAGAGACTCTACAATTTAATTGCACTTAATATTTTCCAGTCATTTCATGTATAAATCATATTTTATTATGGTGTTCATATATTAATTTAACTTTGAAAATTTATTTGATAGTTTTTATATAAATTATATTAAGATTTGAACTATTTAAAAATGTTGTTTATTTTGTAAAATTTACAGATTTATTTAGATTTATTAAATGAAAAATTTGTGTTAATATAAGACATCTTTATAATTATACAATGAATTGACTACATAAGCGCGGAAAAGTAATTCCATATATAACATTGTGCCAATTTTAAATGTAACGAGCACCAGTGAAAAAGTACATATCATGCATTAAAATATTTGCTTTCTTTACCTTTAATATTACTATTGTGGTTAAATGAATAAAAATAATCTATTATAATGTGAAATATTCACATTTTTACGTGAACTAGTTTAATAAAAATAAAAAATAATTATGTACAGTAATATATAAAGAGTGTAAAATAGAAATATTTTAAAATAGATAATTATTGTTTATATTTAATTACATATAAATAATTGAATTGTATAGTGCACTCTTAATATAATATTAAATTAATTCAATAATAAAATAAAGTAATATTTCTGTAAATATAACCTATGATTTAAAATAGAAATTGGAAGAAACTTTCATGCAACAATTAGAAGAACAAGAACAGATATATGGGCCAATAACGCCTTTAGCGCTGCCATCTGATCTTCCAGAATTACGTCATTCCGATCATACTGGTGTCACTACAGTGAGTTCTACTCGAAGTAGTTTATCATCTGTATCCGAAGGGTAGAACATTCACAATTATAAAATAAAATAAAATTATAGATATTCATTTTAATAGAAGTTTTATTTTTTACTAACACTAAATGATGGAATTGCTACCAAGAATATATATTAGGAACTTGAAGGTAAATTTCTATCTTGAAAAGTGTAAATAAATTTTAATCGTTATTGAGTGCTTGTGAATGCCAAGTTAATAGACTGATAACATTGTTATTAGCTCAAGTTTAATTACTACATTGCTGTATTTATTTGGAATATTTCAATTCTTTTATGTAACAGATCCGAAAATTATTTTAATTTTTTTGGTATTATAGAAACTCGTGTTTAATTAGTAACTTTACATTCCTTTTTAATAGAATTTTTAAACTAATTTGGAACTGTTGCCAAAATTTATGTTTATAACTAATTATTTCCAAATAAATATAGCTAAAATATTTATAGATAAAAATATACTAATGAAAAAGTAACTATTTTGTTAATAAATAGAAAAAATAGTTTATATTTTTTATATATATTAATATGTACACATATTATAATATTTGTGAATCTATAAATGATATAATTAATATTCGGTTAACAAAATAGTTACTTTATTCATGAGCGTAACATGCATATGTAATTATGATTTTTTTAGTGTTCATAACAATTAAAATAATTGACTGATGCATTATTGATGAATCGTTCTTTCTTGTATCGTTTAATATAAATTTGTTGATTTTCTAATAAACAGTAGTTATTTATCTGGACATATAACAAATGATTTAAAAACAATCTTATTTAAGTTTAATAATTTATGACAGAGTAGATTTTGTTTTTATTGTATAATATTTATTAGTTACATAATGATAAAAACAAATACATACTAAAATATAAAATTAGTTGCTTAGAAATTATTTTCTTTTAATAAAATTTATTCTTTGACTGTTGTGTTAAGAGGAATATTTTATATTTCTCTATATACGATATTTTTACTTTTCCGATTTATTATTTATGCCATTTTAGTGACAGTTAAATTTATTTTATTTCTTAATTACGCTCTGTTTCAATTGCTTTCTATTTATTATGTTATGATATTCTGTTCATATTATAAAAATACATTTCTCTTTGTTGTTAAGTACAACTTTGTTGCTACAATTTGTATATATGTTCTAAAGAAGTTGGTAGAATAAATATTTAATGCTAAACTTGTAATTTATTTCAAATCTACCTAAAATGTTTTTCATATTTTTATTTTACGCAATTTTTATGAGTTTTCGTAAAAATAAACGTTTCATAATATACCTAATCCATTTAAATCATACAAATTTTTCTTGAAAAATTAGTAAAAATCACTGGACTATAATACAGTGACTTTAGTTTTTCCATTTCTTTAAAA
>CM008234.1:5039699-5081147 GCA_002278615.1 Pogonus chalceus
ACAAGACGCCCCCCTTACTTTAATAAAACAAACTAAAACAAATCCTGCCGATGGTGTAAAAACCGAAACTATAGTAGATTAAATAAAGAAAATTTTGTAGAATACTACCGAGTGTTAATTACCCAATCCTATTGAAAATGTTCTACCAATTGCCGACAGAAGACTCAGTACAATTATCTATATATCTGTATATAACTGTAACATATTTAAAATTGGTCCACAGCTTTTTAATATCTGTCTTAGTTTTCAAGAAATTGCAAAAAAATCAGTAAAACCGTAAAGGTATAGGATCTCTTTTTGTAATTATATAATAGAGAATTTAACTGTGAATGCAATACCGAATACCGTTTTTAAATATTTGTCTTAGTTCTCGAGAAATTGCAGAAAAATGTAAAATAGCTTAAAATTAGTAAAAATCGTAAGGTTTTAGTATTGCTTTTATGCTTAAAAATGGAATAATTTTAGGTTTGTCTGGAGTTTATGCAATATTATAGAGAATTTTACGGCGAATTCAATGCCGAAGACCGTTTTTTAAAATGGACATATTTTTGAGGAAATTTTTCTGCTATCAATCGATTATAATTATTATTAAATTTGTATTTCCTAAGTTTTAACATAATTACGGAATTATTTCCCATAACTGTTAAAAATTCTTGATGTTTTACCTCTATTTTCGGAAAATTTGCAGAAAAACACAAAAAATACATTTTTTACAATTTCTTTATAGTTTTTAAAAATACAATTTTTTCATTGTTTGTTTTTAACTTACATTTTCTTTAGCATGAATATGAAATTTTTTAACATTATTTACAATAATACGAGAAAAAAATTAATATTTCGTTTTTTTATTATCATAAAAAAATATTTTTTTTAAATATTTTGTTCATACATTTAACAATTTAGTTCTTAATTAAAGTTTTTTTTTCTATAAATATTTTTGAAAGTAGTTTGTGATACATTACCCCAGCACAGAATAAAACATTATTTTAGATATGTAAACTACGCCATTTTCCAGGCGGATGCGTCAATGATTTTAAATTAAATGTATAATTTTATTGAAGTTATAATATGCATAAAATTAACAAATAAATTTCAAAAAGAAATCAGCAGTACTTTGCCTAATTAACTTCCTAATTAATTTTAAAAAAAAAATAATTTTCTCAATTTCTTCCTTCACTGAACCCTCAATTATATATAAAACAAAATGAATTTTTCGGCTTGTGCTATGCCAAAAAGCATATTTCAGGATCTATATAAATTTTAAAAGTTTCAGCTAAATCGCGAAACGAGTTCGGGGGATTTTTGCAAAAAACTTATATGATTAAAATCGCTATATTATAGTCCAGTGCTTTTTACTAAAAATGGCCTATTTTTGAAGTTAATTTTTTTTATAAAAGAGTTTTGCATTGAAATATCTGATCTATAGTCTTACTTTTCTAGGGAAAAATGATCTTTTGTGGAAGTATTATTATTTAGACCGAAATCGATTTTGTATTTAATGAAATATGTAATTTTTTCACGAAAGTTTTGCAAAATTACTTAAATGTTTAATCTTAAAATTTTTTGAAAACCAATAAAGATATAAAAATATAATAATTTTCTTTCCTTTATGTAATGCTTCGAGTGATACTGCGAACGTTATTTTAAAGAGTAATTTTCAAATCTGTCTTTGTTGTCGACAAAATTTGAAATTGTTGCACTGTATAGATTTGCAAATTAGTATACTAATAAATTTCAAACTTTTATAAGATTACGATTGAATTATATAATCTGTACGTTTTATTCATAGTTTATTTATTGTTTCAGGATTTTTACACATGTTCAAATCACCATCATGTTAACAGGCCAGTTGAGAAGGCTTAAACGGTCGTGGACCATTGCTATAGGCACGTTAATTTTTTGTTTAGTTATTATTTACAAAAAAACTATGTATATTAACAAAACCGAGCCTCACTGGATATCATCTAGGTATAATCATTTACTTTAATTTCAAACCTGTTAATGTATTAAATTAATATATTATCTTATAATTATACTGTAATTCTATTAAATTTACAATTTGTTTTGTATGTTAATAAATAAACTTGACATGTGGTTTTCGATTTTATACATTTCACAACAAATTTTAATATATTCTATGTTCTATGTATTCGTAAATCATTAGAAAGATTAATTACATTTTTTTAAATGTCGGCCAAGGAGAATAAAAATTTGTGTAACAAAAAATTATTTGACCAAAACATTATTGAATTTACTAAAGTAATTAGATAAATTTAAGATTTTCAAGTAAAAAAATTGAAGCAAATTAATCTTAAGTATAACAGTATCATTTGTGTTTTTCTGATATTTAATTTCATTGATCTTGATATTGTGATTGGCCTTCAGAATTTAAATAATCAAAATATGACAAATCAGAACACGTAAAAATTACATTTTCTCAATTATAGATTTATAGTAATTTTGTGTGTATTTAAAAAGTCTATAAGCCCCCAACTTAAAAATATTTTAAATCTTAATAAATAAATTGTAAATATAGATATTTTTTTCTAAACAAAAACTTAGGCACGTATAAATAAAATCCGTATAATTAAAGTTATTTTTTTTAGTAATGACATTGACATTTCATTGGTATTTTTTTTAACTTACACCAGTTAGATAAATTGTATCTGCATTAAGTAAAGTTTACTTTAAAATGCAGATTTTTATATTTTATTCAAAATTTTTATCAATGTCAAAATATTCTACAACTATAATTACATTATATCAAACAAGAATGTTTAATATCATTAACATGAAACAAAAAACATGTTTCTTTGTAGTGTATTATTAACAATTCTTACAAATTTGTAGCTTGGAAAAACATCAGAAACAATATATGGATAGAAAAGGAATACAAGTGATTGTTGGACGGTACATGGGAGACACAAACAGGAAAAAAATTAACATTACACAAGGTAAAAATATAACATTGAAAATTACGCAAATTTGTTGCCATTACTTCATAATTTATTTAATTTAGTGTTAATATTTTTATGTTAAAATATATTCAAATATATAGTAATAGTTGTTTTTAAAATTTATGCTATAAATAAACTCATATTTCTTTATATATTTTTATTTTTGGTTACCTCCTCAATGTTTATTTAAATTGTGCAAGAATCAATCGTGTAGACTCGGGAGATAGTGGTTTTTTAAATAACCTTCAATCCAGAGCAGACAAGTTTTATTATCAAATTATACAAAATCAATTAAGTTCTTAATAAACAACTTAAATATGAAAACATCCGTATTTTTAAATTGTTATTTCCAATTTATTATTTATAAATCCTTTTTTTTTATAATAAAATTATGAATTTTTCTCATGAATTGTGCAGGTTTTACAAAAATATTTATAAAGTATTTAACTATGATTGATATTGAATATTAATAAGATAAATCTAATAATATATAATTATATGCACTTCCCATGAAATTAATTTCCATTATCAATAAATATGCTGCTGTTATTATAATAATTATTATAATAACTGGTAAATACTTCAATATTCTGTAAATAATTTTCCACGATTGTTTACCATGAACTGTATTATTTCTGATGTAATTAAAAATGATTGCGAAAACTGTTAAAGTAAAATTAACAACTATAAAAATGTATTTTACTAAGAATTGCATTTTATTTGAAATATAATAAAAATAAACAGGGACATTTATTTAATAATGATTTTTGATAGTACCTAGAAATTAATTAAAATTTTATTTTGGAAAAATTTACTTTTAAAACATGTTTTTATGTTAACATTCTAGTGTAATTGAATTATAATTTTTTTTTTAATATATATGAGTGTAAAAGATACTATTTTATTAATTCTTATAATTGTTTTGCAAATTTGCAAGGCCAAGTTCAATTTGCGGCCTCGTCTTTGCCACAAGCCACATTGTTCAAGGTAATATCCGATAGCCCCACGTTTTTTAAATTTGCAAAACAATTCACAACAAAAAACTGTATAAAAAAGTTATTAAAACTATAAATATGAAAATATACATACGGAACTTGATGCACATCGACCCTAAATACTGTAATTAATAATTACAAAGTAATGTTATTTTAGATATGATGAATTCAAACAATTTTAATCCTGAAAGTCATGCAGGTGAAAATGGAAAACCGGTTGTTATTCCATCAAAAGATTTACTTGAAATGCAACAACAATTTCAAATAAATAGATTTAATATAATGGCAAGTGATAAAATACCGCTGAATCGAACATTACCGGATGTACGTAGAAAACGGTAATTATTTGTTGTTTTTAATTTTAATTTGATCTTAAAATAAATTCTTTAAATTTAGATGCCAGACTGCTTACAAAAATATATCTCATTTACCGAAAACAAGTATTATAATTGTATTTCATAATGAAGCATGGTCCACTCTTCTAAGAACCGTTTGGAGTGTTATTAATCGTTCACCAAGATCTTTACTTGAAGAAATTATTTTAGTTGACGACGCTAGTAATAGAGGTATGCAAACTACCGTTATATAATATTTTATACATTTGTATGATATACTAAAATTCTAAATATGCTCTGCATAAATATTTTCTTTAATATAACATAAAATTTTATAGTTGTAATTAGACTATTAACGTTGAAATAAAACTATGTATCTAGTAAATATTTCTTGGAATTAAATTATAATAAAATAACTTGTATTATATTTTTAGATTTTTTACAAAAACCATTAGAAAACTATATTAAAACTCTCCCAGTCCGAACAGAATTAATACGTTCGAAAGAACGAGTAGGTTTAATAAAATCGCGAGTACTAGGAGCAAAAGTTTCAAAAGGAGAAGTTCTAACATTTTTAGATGCACATTGCGAATGTACAATAGGATGGTTAGAGAGTCTGCTAGATCGAATTGCAGGTCATCCAACACGCGTTGTATGCCCTGTTATTGACATTATTTCCGATGATACATTTGCATATGTCAAGAGTTTAGATTTACACTGGGGCGCCCTTAACTGGCAATTGCATTTTAGATGGTATACTTTATCTGGAACAGAATTACAAAAAAGAAAAAAAGATATTATTTCTCCGTTTAGTACACCAACTATGGCGGGAGGATTATTTGCAATAAATAAAGATTATTTTTTTGACGTTGGTGCTTATGACACCGAAATGAAAATATGGGGAGGAGAAAATTTGGAAATGTCTTTTAGAATATGGCAATGTGGGGGTTCTATTGAAATAGTCCCTTGTTCACATGTAGGACATTTATTCCGGAAATCTTCTCCATATTCATTCCCTGGCGGTGTTGGTGATATTTTATATTCCAATTTAGCTCGAGTTGCTCTAGTTTGGATGGATGATTGGGCTAAATTTTATTTTAAATTTAACCCTGAAGCTAAAAAAATCAGCTTAAAGCAAAATGTTACAGAACGACTTCAATTACGTGAAAAATTAAAATGTAAAAATTTTGAATGGTATTTAGATAATATTTGGCCAGAACATTTCTTTCCTAAAGATGAAAGATTTTTTGGAATTATACGAAATTTAGAAGAAAATCAATGTTTAATAAAACCGATAGGAAAAGGGATTTTAAATCAACCAATGGGAACAGCTAAATTAAATCACTGCCTTAAACAGAATAATCTGATAGAAATGTTTGTGATGACCCCAGAAGGTGCTATAATGACGGACGAATCTGTCTGTTTAGATGCTCCGGAGAGAAATCTAACAGTTGATGGAAAAGTTCGAATCATGGCCTGTAGTGGCTTTACACGCCAACGCTGGAAGCATGATACAAAAGTATGTTTTAATATTTTATTCTGTAAACTAATTTATGCTAATTCTTACCTGTCTTTAAAGGAAAACTTTTACAACTTGTTTAGCGCGTTTATATTTCGAAATTTATTTTTCTTGTCATTTAAATTTTAAAAATACATATACATTTAAATATATTTATTTTAAATTAACTTAATTTTTTTATGATAAATAAATATCAAGGCTGTGTNAATAATTTATGGAAATTTGCATTAATTGTTATCAAAAATTATATTATATTTAAATTATGATTAATATAAATATATTTTCAGACTAAAGAATTGAAACATCTAGGAAGTAATAGATGTCTTGACATAGCAAAATCAAGGAAATATGAAGATGGTCTAGTTGTGACAAATTGTACTGGAAGTCTCTCTCAACAATGGAACTTGGAATCAGTGCCTTGGAAATAATGACAATGCTTGATATTATTAAATTGTAAATAATTTGTTATAAGTACTTATTGTTTTAAACTAATTTTTGACGAATTTATGTATAATATTGCCATATATTTATAATAAAAACAGCACTTAAATACTCATGTTTTAAAAACCCTTTTTTATTTAAACTTAGTCTGTAATTGTTAATATCGATGCAAGTTTTATTGTTACGAAATTATAGTTTCATTATATTCATTATAAACAAAGAATAAATTTTTTTGCAAGGTTACAAATATAAATATATACTTATCAGAAACAAAAATTGCGGGAAGGAGAAGTACGAGCAGGTAGATAATTCAATTAAGCGACGTACAATTTGTAATGTTCATATACAAATTTTTATGCTCTGGAATTTATTAGAATTCTATTTTTAACTTTTATTAAAAATTGATTTATTTTAACTTATTAAAAAGGAATTTATTTGAGTTTGAATATAAAAATGTTCTATTAAAATATCTTAATTTAATTTTTTTATATTAACATATTTTAAATTAATGTTAATTTATTATTAAAAAGGTTTTTATTATAAAAGATATTGAATTCCCGATAAAGAAGTACAAAAAGGAATGTTTGCAAATGGTTGAAAAATTAAAAATTTCGCCAACACAAATAACGAANCCGGACCTAGGGTGGCAAAATTTACTAAACGATCTAAACTTATTACTCATTTGGGCTTATTTTTACTGTAAATGTATGAACAAATTTCATTAAAATATTTAAAATTATTATAAAACCGTTTAACAAAAATAAGTAATTATTAAATTGTTAAACAAAAAAATCATTTTGAAAATTAAAAAAGCCTAATATTGGAAAGGACTTAGCCGGCGAACTAAATCAGCCACTTAGTATAATATAATATCTCTATAATAATACGTTAAGTTACTTATTAAAATAAAAGAATTAAATAATTTCTGAAAAAATAAAAATTCAAAAAAATTGTACTTACTCATTATTATCAACATATTATTTTCTCAATCGGGCTTTAGCGACAACAATAAACAATATTATAGCTAGAGGTGAGTCAAAACAGAAAAAAGCCATGGGCAAATAATTTTGGGGTTCCAATATCATTTTTCATACAAAAAATTTTAATCAATGTTTTTTTACCTTACCCGTAAAATTAAAAAAAAAACTTTTTTATTAACATCTGCAAAATATTACCGTGCAAAAAAAAAAATATAACTTTATTTATTTATTATATTGTTTCAAAAACTTTGGGACTCTAGGAAGTGTTCTAAGTTGTCAAAAGGATATAGGATAAATAATGATAGTTTAATAATTTATTAATAATAATAAGATAAAAACTAAAATATCATATTATAAAAATATAAAATGGAATATAACTGAAAAAAAAAATAAATAAATAAAACAAAACAATAATACGATATTTTAAGTTTATTGTAAATTTCGCACTTTAATTCACAAACATAATTAACCTACCTATCGATGTAAATAAATAAAATCCATATATTCGATGGATATTAAATAGCACTAAGATAAACATAAATCGAAACAATAAAAAATATTATATTACACCATATTAAGATAATGAGAACTGCTAAACACTACTGGCAGTATGATGATTCACTTATAAAATGCAGATGAGAATCTGCCGTGCAAAGTCGTATGATCGAGATTAATAGTCGATTGATTGATTATATTACACAGCTGTTCTGCATGGACTTGTACGTAGTAGTCCATGCAGAACTGGTCACTTAAGAGTCTAGGCGGACACCACATAGTCTCCTTAAAACTAATCACACAGAATATGTTCATTGGTAATATCACTGCACATATGCCCTTCGTGCCTTATTCAAATTCAATCCAACCATTTTGTGGCTCATCTTAGTCCCAGCCATTTTCTTTTATCATGTGAGCAAGTTCAATAATAAACTTGCCCTCCTTGTATTTTTGACTGGACTCAAAAGCGTGTTCCTGTAACAATAAAACAAATTATTAATACAAATATTATAACTATTTCCAATTTAAAAAAATATTTCATGTCATTTTCATAGAATTTTATGAAGTAAAATAATAATAAATAAAATTCTATTATTTATGACAATGTATGTATTTATTTGCAAAATTGATTGTTGAAAAAAACATTTATATTTCGACTTAAAATATAATTATTTCTAACGATAAAAAAACAATCAATTTTACACGTGTATTTATAATAATAAAAATAAATAAATATAAAATAATGATCGGCATTACTAGCATGAAATCGGAAAACTCTGATTTTATTCAGTGTTAAATGAAAAAAATAATTTGTTTCATAAATAATTTCGTAAATCCTTGCTGATCGCAAGTAGAAGTATCCTGATTATATTTAACGTTGGTTTAAATTACACAGTAGAAATAAAGCAAAAATTAGGAAGCATAAAGAATTACTCACCAATTTTAATTTTTACTATTATTCAAAAATTATAGTCTTCACATTTGTCAGGCATCAGAAATATCTACCTACTAAAATTTGGTCTGCAAGTGGCAAAATTATTAGTTCTTAAATAAATACAATTTTTTTTCTATCAATATATTTATAAATGAAATGTAGCAATTACGCAGAAAATTTAACTTCGTGAAGGTCAAAAAATAATTAAAATAAACAACAATTTTAATTTTAACGTGCCATTTACACCTATCATATAATAAGCATTATAGTTAAATTAATTTATAGGACATTAAGCTACTAAAATAACAAATGAACATGAAATAAAGACTTTTATGTTAAAATAATCTATTCTAGTCGGATAAGACTTCTTTTTCGTGACTTTTATCATTACGAATATTTTGTTACAATAATAGAAAACGATAAGAAAATATTTCTAAAAGTATCACATGTTTTAATTATTATACTGAACTGATATTACCTAAAATTTATTTTACGTATTATTTTTAGAGAAATTGAAACTTGTTTTTACACGAATGATAATAATTGTGCTCAAACGAAATAAATAATTCTATATATTTATTTATCTTTTGCTACAATTTCAGTAAAGTTTAAACGAGATAAAATTAAAGAAATTGAATAATAAAAAAAGCCGTGTGACCAACACAGATGTGATCCCTAATGTTTCTGCCAAGTACTCACGTTTTTAAGATTGAATACACTTTATGCCAGCGAAATTTGGCGATGGAATAGCAAGACTTTCAGGTTAATGTCTAGACAACATATTTACTGTGCTACCACAACTACAAATATAAAGAGCAACTGAAATTTTGGCTTAATAAGACTTATATTTATAATTTTATTTCGTAGTATAATAAAATAATTGGACGAAGGTTTTTGTATATAGGCACTGCTAAAGTGCAGCACCCTTACTCTCATTCGAAATTATTGCTAACATTTAATATAATTGAAGTGTAGGTTCAAATCTTTTGTTATAAAAAATGATAAATGCAATACCCTTAAATAAATACCAATGGAGGAAATGTTAAATTAACCTAAATGAAAAAAGTGTGAAGGTAATGTAATAGAAAATGTAATTCAAGAATATATAGGGCGTAAGTTAGATATTACGATGATTTAGTTGCGAAACTACATACTCCTATATAAGAAAAGAAAAGGAAAAATGTATGATATTTGATGTGAAATTGTTCCTGCGTCCTTTACACACTTACATATTTCCAACCGAGTGTTGTTTTGCAGCACTCGCAATAGATATCGGCCACGGCATGTAACCCCGTGAGAAGGACACGCTCCTCGGCCGGTCCGCAACCCACGTTTACCCTGAAATGAAAATATATTTCGTACTATTTTGTTCATTCAATATTTTTTCTACAAACAAAGTATATTAGAACATAAGTTCTAAACTTCAAAAAATATAAATTAATGTTTCAACAGTTAATAATTTGTAGATTTATAAGCTCCTTATTTATCTAATTTATTATAAAAATATATTTAAATCATAATCATAACGTAAGAAATACCTTTAGAACAAAAATGTTTCTTTTATAAAAAGTTAGTTTAACATGTTAAAAAAATATAACCAAAATTTTAAAACAAAATTCAAAAGTATTTTTGATGTTACAGCCTATGAATCTAAGACCCTTACGCTTGGCGTTTGAGCGCTACCTAAACTTTAAACGCGTATTGCTCAAAATTGAAAGTTAAAACTTTAAGCGTCTCGATTTTTAACTTATAGTTTTTTGTTTACGGACAAATTAGGACTATTAGTAAAATAAATATTTCGTTTGTTTTATGTAAAAACGAAGAAGGCTAAAGCTTCCTTTCCTTCTCGGAATACATCGTTAGAGCTCCCCCATCTTTAATAATTTTGTATAAAAAATATTATAAAAGTATATTCTTTTTAAATTTTAACTGGAAACCATAAATCGAAGTAATATAAATAATGAATACATCTATACGTTATTGATTTTCATATTTAAGTAAAAGTAAGTTTTAAGTACTTTAAAATGAAGCGAAGAATATTTAATTTATATCGAAGGGATTATATACTTATAATAACTAATATATAAAGTAGTTCTACAAAATAAAGGTAAATAAATTTCGAAGATTATTTTATTATTAATTAAAATTAACGATAATTGTACGCAATTATTTGCTTGTTTAATTAACAATATGCAGCAAATTTTTAATTTCTCATTATATTTGATAGCAAACACTATTTCAGAAATGTCTTAAAATAATTGAAAATGCTTTGATTAAATTTGAAAATAGATTTTTAAATAAATTACTATTAGCGAGCTAATTCAACAATGCATCTCATCTCAAGTTTCAATTAACCTGTATCAATACCTTTGTAATTTGGTTCTGTTTGTGAGGCGAGGCCTGTTTTAACATCTAATTAGATCCAATAGATATAGTATCAGATGAATTAGGTTAACACATATTATATGCAAATCAATGCCTGTATAAAAGCTGATCTTGTCTAATATAATTTTATTACATGACGTCGCAATATAATACACCAATTTCGTTCAAGTAATTGTTAAGTAAATTAATTTTGTAAATTTAGATATTGTTCAAATATAAATATTTATATTATAATATAATTAATAGGTAAATAAGGGACTTATAATAATAGTATAAAGCAACAAAAATCAATATTTTACAAAGCTGGCTGATGCAAGATCATAAACAAGTGAGGTGAGTTCAAATTTAGCAGCTATTTGTTTAGTTAGAATTCTCTCTATAACTAGACCAATGGATCGCGGGTGATACGATGCAAGAAAATTAGTTTACTAGAAATAGCATTACCGCCAATAAGCACTGTAACATGTTGCCTCGCTTACGTACTGAAACTTTATTTGCAATTTCACTATACAAGTATGATGTTTGGCGATCGGTTGGTTCGATTTATCGGTGTAGCCTTGACATGACAAGGACGTGTGTATTTCAAGTGTTTTAGATGTTGTCAATATTGCAAGAATCACAACAAAAGATAGTATTATCGAATAAATAGAACTATTCTATGGAAATAATGTTTGTTGTTAATTCTACAAAAGATTTTTCGATTACTTCAAAATAAATATGTCGAACTTATATTAAAAAAAGTAAATTGGAAACACTTTTAACTACAAAACATCAGACGAAATATTTTTTTTTTTAACTTATTTACTTATAAGTACTTTCATAAAACTGGAAATCAAATAATAGTTTTTTTGGTTTTATTAATTATTAATCAGACACTCATTGCTTATTTTCTTTTGTTAAATAAACAAAAAAGAATCTTTCACAAACACGAATTTATATTGAAAATCATTTATAATTTTAAAAGGTTCATATTTATGAGATATTACTTATAAAAAACTAATAAATTTTGTTTCAAACATTTAATTAAAAATATTTCAATATTTAAAAATGTATAATTAATAATCATATACAACTGTGATCCTTATAATTCATAAAATGAGATACTCTACATTAATCTGTATTAAAAACAAATTATTGGAATTGAAAATAAAACCAAGTATATCTATAGAATTATAAATACATTAATTCACAATGCAATTATTTATTACTTTGAATAAAATTTTGACAAGTTATCTTATTTATGCAGTGAAAAGTTGCATTCGAACATTTGTCAAAAACTTTTCTGATTGATGATTTTACACTAATAACAAAATGGAGTACACTAGACAAATCAAATATTTTTCATATGTCTCATAGTATGTTATTCAGAAATAAAAATTATATTCGTTATGAACGGAATGAAGTTTGCAATTTCATTTGGAGCACTCAAAAGACTAACTTTTATTTCCGAGTATAATTATTAATGAATAAAACTTCAAAGAATAAATACAACGACTAACAAAAATGTAATAAGCTTTTCAATATGACTGAAAAGAAAATTGCATTTTATTAAATTATCCGTAATAATTACATTGATGCATAAAATTAAATTTATTTCATATAAAACGTCATTAGTATAATTGCAATTTGATAAAAAACAATTAAAACATAAAAATAATTGCTAGTGTTTTTAATTTGAAACAAAATATAAACACATTTAATTAATATTTCAAATATAAATAATCATAATACTGGTATAATTATTTCAGTGTTTTATTGCATTATTATGAATTTAATGGTTTATTTAAAAGTGTATAAAAGAGAATAATGTTAAAATAAAAAGAAAGATTTCTACTCATTTATCATCTTGCGTAATTTGTTCTTACTCTGTGTTTCATATTTATGTAAAACTTTCTAGCATATTTAATTTTCTGTAGCTTCGTATAAATTTTGATTTAAAAATGTTCGTCCTTATTATAACACATTTCAACTGATACCTTTGTTTCTTAAGATAAATTTAGTGTCTTAAAAAAAAAAACCAACAATTCTGCAAGATAAATGAATTATTAGATAACTTTGTTTTCAATTTCATAAATATGTCATAAAATAATATTATTTACAGTTTGTAAGTTTTATAAAATAAGATGTTGGCCTTGTTTAATTTTAAATTATATGCGAAATATTTGCACCAGGATATTAAACTAAAAATAAAGTTATTTTAAGTTTTCTAATGGCAATTGTTTATTTTTATTATCTGAAGAACATCTATGAAATTTAATAATAACAATATTATATTTAAAACAATTAAATTTGCATATTTCAAGGATTACCTTGATATAAATATTATTTATTTGCGGAAATAACCAACTTAACAAATTAACCAAAAAAATTTGAAAATATAACTGCATTTTTTTATTTCGAAGTATCTTAAATATAAAAATAACCAATTTGTGTACATTTCAACAAAATTATTAAGTTAATATATGTATTTACTAGTGAATGCATATAATATCTAATTGTAAGTAACATTCCTCATGTATTTGGTATACAACACAGTAAAATATGAGCTACCTGGCACCATCTTTACGTAGTTTGTAAACTACTATTTTAAAATGATTTTATTTTCATATGAAATTTTGTTTGAACTTGATACGAAGATATAGTAAGAACTGTTAGTAAGAAATAAATACTGAAGTAAGCGGGGCAAGGAGAAGTAGATAATCCAATTAAGCAATACGAAGTTTACAATGTTAATGTACAAAAATTGTTTCAATGAAATATATTTGAAAAAATATAGAAAAATTAACAAAAATTTTACTTAATTTCTATTTGTATACTTAAACAATAGTATATAAATTAAATATTAGGAATAACGTAAAATTTTTCTGCAATTAAATGGTATCAAAAATAGATTTGTATTCTATATAATAGACAAAATCATTCTGAAATATCAATTTTAATTAAAATAGTAACTAAAAATTGAAAATTTTATATTAAAACTTCGTTGATAATAGAATTTTAATAAATATCACGTTATAATATTCAAATTTGATTTAAAATAATATTTTAACAAAGCAATATAGAACTCTTTACCTGATGTTAATCGCAAGATAGAAATTTGTAAAACTTTTATTAACTTGGTACAAACCACAGAATAAATTCAATAAATTTTAGATATGCCACAACAAATTAGAATTGTACTTTAATTGTTTTATGTATTTTAAATTAGAATTACTCTATTTTATTTATTTAGTCAATTTGTTTAACTGCTTTAGTTCATCTGATAAAAAGTAAATATTTAAAATGTAGAGTTTAAAACTTTACTGTAGAGTTTATTGACTTATTTAAATGTATAGCTTGTTTTAAACAAAGCATGAAAAAAGTGTCTAGAAAAACGATAAAAATAGATTTTTTATATAAAAACATGTTTTTATTGAAACAATTACCCTTAGAAAGTTAGAAAAAGAGATGATAATTTTTGTTCTATATTTATATTGATAATAAAAAGGGGAACAACGCAATGACCTACAGAGTACAAATGGCAATAGAGCTGTATTATTCACATCATATGGAAAACAACTTTGATTAGTGTTCCAGCAAAATGGACATGGGAGATTGTGATCAATATATTCCCTGAAGTTCTCAGAACTCAGCACCGGGATATTGTGAAACTAACAAACATTCCCTGTTATATTTGAACAGAAATAAACTTTTTTATTATATCTTTTGTTTATTATCTATTTATTAAATAAAACATCCTGTTCAAATACAAAAATATTGATTATAATTGTTATTCTTAGAAAATAAAATAAAATACGTGTACAAACAAGTGTATCCCATAGATTATATTATCATGATACTATTGTATAAATATTTTTTAAACATTTGTTTAAATATTATTGCACATTATCATTTAAATTTAATAATAGATACGGAAAATTTAAAATATAATTGTTTGATACTTTACTTTTAAATGATAATTATAAACTAGTTTTAATTATATCGATATATTAAATTAATTAAGTTTTCGTTCTTCAGTGGAATTAATTAAATTTAAAATACACATTTTAAACTAAACTTCTTAACCAAAATAAATGATTTATAATTAAACTTAAGCCTCTCATTCTTATTTTAAAAAATATATTTGTTAAACAATAAAATTAACTAAATAATTAAAGATGTGTTATAAGTTATAAATGTGTTAAATAATGTTAAATAAATTAAATGAAGATATCAATTAATATATTTATGTTTATTCAAATTAATTAAATTAATATTGATACATAAAATAAGAAGGTAGCAAATTCAATATTGAATATTGATTGTAAGCCAGCATTGGCTTGAAATAATAATATCAATATTTTGAGAACAAACTTATCATGTAAAGTATATTAAACGCGATATGCAAGACTTAAATTTCAATTATAATAGTAAATTTATTTATAAAACAGCATTTGCTATTAAATCCAATGAACTAATTAACATGTAGTTTTATTTGAAAAACAATTTGTGCAAGCGAAATTAGATTAACCAAAGAACAAACTCAAGTGTTTGATTATTGGTTTTCAGAAATAACTTGTCTAGAATTCCAACTAACATTTCAGGTTTTGTTCGTGAGTTGTGCAGTTCCCCTAAGAAACGAAGTTTCTAATACTATATCACCTACAAGAAAGATAAATCCAACCTTAAATTAAATTTCATTATAAACATTTAGAATATATTCATTTCATTTTAATGCTAATATAATAAACTTTCAAGCATCTGTTTGAAATATTTTATAGAAAAGTAAACATTTTCTATTTGCAGATTACTTCATTACAATAACATCTTAAAATATTAATTAAAAATACGATAAACTAATTAAATCAGTTCTAAAATATTCCTTTGATGTTTGGTTATAATTATTTTAGTTAAAACTTAGAAACAAATGAATAATGAAATGCAGCTTGCATTTGTTTTCCTTAATTTTCAAAACAAATAAATATTATTTGTCGATTTAAAATAAACAAAATTGAATTGTTTTGAATCTTTTACCAAATTATTTTTTTGTATTATTGATTTTTTAACAAACTACACTAAATAATAAAAAATGCATTTAAATATTTGTTCATAAATCGAATGATTATTTACTAAAGGATGATTCTACACGGCCTCTATACGACTGTTTATTAAACTAGATATTGATTTTTATTTCAACTGTTGTAAAATTATTTATTAATTCTCTTAAAATTATTTTATGTCAATATGTTTATATGTATTTATTTATATTGAAATAAAAATTGTTTTATTAATATATGAACTTAAATATTTGTATGAATAATAAGATTAATTTAAATGGTAAATATATTTTTTTTTCTTTCAACAATAAAAACAAATGATGTATGATTTATAATAAAAATGAATATCTATAAACCATTATCTCATATCTACATATAAAATTTTATATATTTATATGTCATCATATTTTATCATCTAAATAAAATATACCTATAGAAAAACACATATTTGTGTCTCCCGCTTGACGTTTTTTCTTGAAGCATTCTAAGAAAGGCAAAAAGGATTATATATTAGTCTCTGTACTGTCATATCTTGTATAATATGAACGTGTTTATAAAAATGTATTTTTTAAATAACTATTACTTATTTATGTATATATAATATTTAATAATAAACAAATACTTTTATAGTTTAAGTTGATTAAAACGAAATATATTTAAAGCAGATTTATAAAAATAGAAAACGATAACACTTCGAAAATCTTTTACAACTTTTTCCATTATATTTTGAAATTTAAATTAATGTTAACATAAATAACGCCTAAAGATAACAATTATCTATAATCAAATATCTGATAATGTAAAGTGAAAAATGATGTATAATTAATAATACAATGTATACTTGAAACGAATTTTTTAAAGATAAATAATTAGAAAATATTCGGTAAATATAAAATTTTTGAACAGTTTAAAATGCACGTATTTGGTTAAATAGAGTCGTAGTAGCGATAGAATAATAAAAACAAAACAAATTTAGTAACTAAAGATCCTTGTAAAAATCGATCCTCCATCTTGGCAAGCAGCAAGTCAGCATGCTAGGTCAGGTCAGGTTTTACATTTTAAGTGCGAATGTTTAATCAGGAAGCAAGCAATACACTTTTCATCAACTAGCGTTTTTTTTTTTTTCCAAGCGTTCTAGTTTTAGGTTAAGTTGCCCTTGTAAAAATCAATTTTCAATCGAAACATTCTTGAATTTGTGACGCAAGACCATCGGATATCACTTACTTCTACGATGAAAAATTAATAGAGCTTAGTATTAAATGTTTGCAGTGTTTATTACATAAATATATACATCTGCTAAAAATAACTGTTGCGAAACGTAAGATCAAAATATAATAACTTAATTTCTCCATGAAACTTGCATCCGGCTTGTACTTTAATCTTTTATAATTTCATTTCATCATTTAGATTTGCACAATAAGAAACACTGTTCAGAATTTAACCGAATCGATTTTAGAATTCTAGTGACAGAACTAAATAAATAAAAGATAATTAAAAATAAATATTGTATTTTCGACGAGTTTAACTTACGATTTAGTGAACGAAAACTTTTTAAATGCGTAGGATTTAATGCAATTATCCTTTTATTGGATATAAAATGTAAATTTTTTTACTAAAAAAGCAAAAATAAATAAAAAGTGAACCCATTATTAATTAAAATGTTGTCTTTTCCTTGAAAAATGTTTTATTTTATTGTATACTTAATAACAGTTTATCAGGAGAATAGGAAATAAAACTCTATAGAATTTTATGTTAAAAGTAGAAATGCTGTTTGCATTTAAGTATCGCTAAAAATAAATTTTATTACCGGTGTATTTTACCGAAACAAGTTTAGGAATAAATTTTTTAAATTAAGTATCCTAATCATTTTATATGATGTAAAAGATAATATTTACAATATGTATTATTTTCTTAATTAATAGTCCATAAATAAAAACTTATAACTATATATTTAAACTACAATTTTATTTAATATAAAAAAACTCCAGTTTATAATTGAATGAAATTTATGCTTTGAGTTTTGTATAAAAAGAAATAAAACCATAATATCTAAAAAATAAATACTCTAGTGTAATATAAAACTTAATACAAGGTTTGAGTACGATTAAAGAAATGTGTTAGAAGTATTTTAGTTCTTAAAGACTAAACAGGGAATTGAGGAGAAAGCTTTTTACTATTAAACAATTTTAAACAAGATTTATATAGCAACAAGTATAGCAAAATACGCCTACCCAAATGCAGTAAAAGAACTGGGACGGATCATGGATTACAGCCGTAATCTAATACGCCTACAGCAAGGTTGAAAAGATAAATGCTCTTTGTACTTTTAATGCAAGGTGAAATGAACTAGAAACCCTACAAACCTAACCTTAAACATGTATTTTTACACACACACCTTTTCGAAACTTTTCCAACTTGTTCTAAAAGGTTTCTAATAAATAATACATTTTATTTTCAATTAACCAAACACATACTATTAAATAAAACCAATTTTAAACTTAATATATTGATTATAATATGAATTTATAAATAATAATTCTAAATCAAACATAAAATGTACATTAAATGAATTTCTCTCAATCATATGATGATAATTATTGACATAATTTATTATTTAATATCTTAAACTGCTATTGTTGATTATTTGAATATAGATTATATATAATGCGCAGTATATGCACATATGCATTTTGGTGGAGGCGCGCTACCGACGAATACTCCAATTAAAAGTTTATATAAAATTAATTAAGATTGAAATTACAACGAAATAAATATCAAACAGAAACTTAATTATAATTACAATAAAAAATGCTATATTTTAATTAGCAATTTATATTCTTTATTTTAAATAAGAATAACTACAAGTATTGATTTAAAATTAATTAGAAAACTTAAGAAAAATAAGTTTTATGTAGTTTTACCCGAATAAACTTTTTAATTTGTTTAAAGATTCAGTAAATTCTATCAATATTTTAAGTGTTTGTGATACTTACACAGAATTGAAGAGATATGCTCTTCCTTGACTCCCCTGGAATGACTGTAAAATACCAAATAACTATTAGAAGGTATAGTCCAAAATATTTAGATGACTAAAATACCAATAAGCTCTACAAGAGTATTTTGCATATTTTACTGGTTCAAACACGAATATTTTACAAACTTATGATTTAATACATTAATAAATCATAATAGCTTATTGGATTTTATACATTTATATGTATGCCATTATATTTTAGTCACAAATTAATTCAAATTAATATTTATTATTTTATAGTTAAATATTCATATATGATTTTGATACTAAAATAAAACTAGTTTACATACATATTTTTATGAAAGTTAAGAACTTAAAAAAAATGTAATACACAGAAATCTACTTTCACGATAGGAATATTTTTAAGTTATATTGCAAAATACAGTAATTCAAACTAAAACTCGTACATTTATGTACTTAAAAAAATTAAGGCTTTCTGGAGATATTAACTTGACTAATATAAAGTTAAGAATCATATAATTCATATTTTTTAGGATATTTTTGATAGTTTTGATACACTTATCTTTCTATCATCTTTTATTTTTCAGACAAAAACTGATGGTCTTTACAAAATACTTTAACTGTACGAGTTTTATTTTTGTTGCCATTTTTACTTCATATTATAAAGATTTAAAATTGCTGCTGGTAGAAAACAGTCAACTTATGCTTTAAAAAAGTATAGAAATATATTTTTAAAAATGTGTAACGTATATTATATTGACTTGTACGAGTTTAAATTTGAGCCCACTGTACCTTAGATTCCTTAGAACATCAAAACAAAAAAAAAACTCTATTAAGTAAAATAAATAGTAGAAATAAATTCTTTCAAATATAAGATCGACTAGCAATTTTCTAAAACGCTTTTCAAATGCAAATTTTAAAGTAAATATTTTGGTTAAACTAGAAAATAACATCTTGTAAATTACAGAATGCTAAACTTTTCATAAATATTTTAAATTAATGACATGGAATAAAATAATAAGCAAACTATATACACACTTTTAACTAGAACGAATATTTGAAAGAAATAATAATTGTAACTAGAGCATGAAATGAGTGGAAAATAAAATTTTCCAATATTACGAGTTTATTAGTTTCGACAGTAGCTCGTGCAATTTAATGATAAGTAATTATAATATGCAAACTACCCACGCATATTTATAACTTTGCACTACATATATTTATTTAAAAAAACATAAATAATAACACGGAAATATAATTAAATCAATTTATATTAAATTTAATGGAATATTACTCGAGTTTACTGACCAATGAATCTTTTATTTTTATACATATTTTTATATTCTGTTATCCTTAGTTTAGTCAGGTTTCATACAACAGAATTTTATATTCACAATATATTTATAACCTACTTGGAAGAAAAAAATTTATATTTTATAATAAAATAAACTCTAATGTAATAATAATGATTATAGTGGGTTTATTATTACGATAAATATAAATTATAATGATTAGTATTATATTATTTATTTAGTAAATACACGGAAATACTATTTTTTTTTTAAATTAAAACGATTTAGTTTCAAACGAAAAATATATATTATTATTAAATCAATTTTTGTATTTCTGATCTAGAGAAAAACAGCTTTTAGAATATTAAAAGTAAATGGTAAAATTATTATCTAAATAAATTATAACTCTAGTATTATCTCCGCAATTCTTAGTATTACATATGAAATAATATAAACATATGCAAACAACTTTTTATAATAGCAATTTTGATCGTATAAAATACATGTTTATAAAAAAAATGTTTGTTAATTAAATATTAATACTTCAAAGAGAAAATAAAGTTATATTTCCGTCCTTGAATTATTTATTTTATGTTGAATTTATTGAACAATGTAGTGTAATACGCAATTTTATATCATTAGTGTTTAATTAATAACTTTGCAAATAACATTAAATGAAAAAGTTAAATGACCAATTTTGATTGACAAATTATAAAAGGAATAAATGTTTTAAACTATTAAATAAATTAGAATATTTTGAAAGGAGTTGTAAACCGTTTGTAAGAATTCTTTTGAGGATAATAAATGTATGATAGTCCAAACTCACCTTTGAAATAAGTTCGTCATGATTAGCCAGGTGTGCGCGGCAATGGATGCACGAGTAGGTGCGATGGCAGTGCGGCAGGTAGGCCTGGAACGTCTTCACCATGTTGGCGGCGACGGCAGGCCATGCGGAGCCGTCACACCTTCAAACAAAAAACACATTGAATCAATGCTTATGAAACTTTAAATAAAAACTGAATTATTTACCCACTATGAATATAAATAAAGCCGGTTCAAAGAACCGGTTGTTCAACTTTTAAAGCATTATTAAAGCAACACCTGGTATAACAAAAAACCGGTTGTAAAACTTCTAAAACCAACTGTTTAAATGCAGAACCAGTTGTGTAAATATATAATAAATATTATAATCCACAAACTCAAAATATTTAAAATTTTAAAGAAACCTTTAACTATAGTTTCCAGTAAAGGTAAATACTTGACAAAGATATACAATTACAATTATTTCTAGGATTTACATATTTTCTTTTATATGGAGACCTTGTTCATATGAACATCCTTTAAAGCTATGTAATGTGTGGAAGCTTTCAGTAACTTGATAGGTATTATCTATTTGAGTTCCTTACAATGCTGTATTATGTATTTTTCAAAAATAAACTTTAATATATTGGTAGATATATAATAAAAGACATTGCTGAAATATGATATCAGATGAGAATATCATGTTTTTTCGTATATTGTAATGGCAACCGGAAAATGGTTCATTGAATCGCTATGTACGTACATAAAAGAGTTGAAATTACAAGTGAAATCTCAAGAAAATATAATGAAAGTAAATGATAATATTACAAGTAAATAAAATAAGTTACATCATTTTAAACAAGGAAATTTACAAAAGATTATTTTATTTCTTAAAATTAAGTAAATATAAATAAAATTCAAGTAACTGCGCAGTTTTTAATCTGTCATATTATATGTTTGTTATAATTTAATGCGAAGAAATATTTTGATATGAAAAGTAAAAAAAAAATATTACATTGGTTAAATAATATTCTTATCTATAAACAATTGAAAATTGATTTAAGTTTTATAGAAATGAACGTTTTTTGCATTCAAGAAAATTGTTTTGTGTGAAAAATTAACAATTCTGTAAAAATAATTTATAGTATCATCAGAAATATACAATTGTAACTGATTTTAACAAATAAAAATAAATAAAAAACATAAAAATAACTACAATATTTTGACTGAAGTTTTAAAATATACGTTTAATAAAATCTATTTACAACTTGCTAAATATTTAGCATATTATTGATAATTTAAATGTGTACAATAACATTCTACACAATAAATTAAATTTGTATGTTAGTATATCATGTTTTTTATTTTCATAAAAAACAAATGCGAAATAATATAGTATTTACGACTTATATTTTAAGTATAAATAAAATCAATAAATGATGAAATATAATATATATGTAAAACGGAAGGTCAATAACTTAAGCAATCTTCGCGATGATTGAGTGACGACGGGTCACGTTATTGCAACTGAAAACGATTTGTTAAGTCCGAAAAGAGCACTCGGTCATGTAATATGTATGATTGCTTTAACATAAGACCATATTATATATAGAGCACGTGCGAATTGCATCGAATTGCAAATGCGTCTGATATATTAATCGTCATTTATTGTATGATGTGCGCTTAAATCTTCCTCTTTATTCTTCTATATTTAATTGAAATTACTTAATAAATTTTACAGCTACCAGACACATTTCAATTGAAACATTTTAACTTGTGACAAATGTATTTTTTCTTTAATCAAACGCAAACAACATTAACTTTTTATTTTTGATTGTTTCTAGTAACGAATAAATTCTATTACCAATATAAATAAGTGATAAATCACTAGGAAAACTCAAACTTATTTTAACTAAATTAGAAATGTGAGATATTCGAAAACGTATATTTTCTTAATAAAATAAAATAAAATATCTTTGATATAAACATAAAAATGACAGAACATCCATTATTATTTTTCAAGAGACGTAAGATTTTAATATTCGTTGCAGTTCCCATTGTAGTATGAAATTTATTGAACAGATTTCCCACAGGAATCTAGTCGATTTAAAAACACCAATCACAATTCCATTGTTTTTTTATTTATTTACCTGCATTAACGGAAGTATATAAAGCTGAAAAGAACAAATATATAATCATAACCATTGTTCAATTATTTTCTATATTTTAGTCATTTTTAATCAAAATTAAACACGATGAATTTGATTTAAATGCATTAAAATAAAATGAAATATTAAATTTAAGTTTAGTATAAAAAATAAGCATTCAAAATTTCATAGAAACATAAAATTAGAAGGTCCCAAACAAACACTATATATAAAGGTTATGAATAAGCAACTTGAGTTGAACAACACGCCTTTGTTAAATCCAGTTAATACAGGAATTTTCTAATTTTCTCGGAAGTTTACCAATATTCTGGTACTTAGAAATTAAGGACTCTCTACCTGTCAGTGTTAACTAATCTCTTAAGAAATTTATGGAACAAAACTGAATTACTTTATTAAATAATTTAATTTGGTAGAAAATATATTTTGTATTTAAAACAGATAAAGCTTGTTGTAGCAAGATATCTTTAATTCGCAACAACATACATACATACATATATAGTAAATGTTGTATATACATACATGTCATGACATGTATTCCTAAATTGGCAATAACATGCACAACGATTTATTAAACAAATATATCTGCCGAATGAAATTGAAAAACTACTTAAACAAATTTGTTTGTCTCAGTAAGTAGTTCTCCATTAGGAATATTTTGCAAGGTCAATGATTTGTAAAAAACGACAAACCGACATTGAAATTTATTGATAATAAAATTCAATACATTATTAATATGAATAATTGTAAGTCAATATATGTACATATTATCGAATTGAATAAATTTACTATTTTCCTTGAAAATACACGGAAACAACTTACAAAGTTTACTTTCTCATAATGGTTTCATAATAAACAATTGCAAGTATTGTTTGAAATATTTTCTCTCTCACAAGATATTCTTTGATTAAGTATATTATAAATGAAATTAAATTGAAAATAAACAATCACGTTGATTAAGACATATGAAATATGATCTTTTATTTTAATTATAACTAAAACAAAGGAAATTACTACTTAACCCTTTTTAAAAGGTTAAATAATGATACATCCTTTTTAAAATTATATAAAAAAAATGATTTAAAATAGCACAGAACCAAGAAAATTCTATATTTTATTCATGGACAAAGAGTAATCAAGGGAGATAAAATTGTAGAGTTTATTTTTAGTACAAGTAAGTCAACCCTTTATAAATTAACTAGTACATAATAAAAATGTTATAACTTTATAAAATGATTAAATTTTTTCGAAATTACGTTATACGTAGTATTTATTATAATATTTTCATTTCTTCAAATTTCCTCACGTAATATGCATTTATTTTGTACATGAAATTGTTAAAGCATGCTATGTATAATATTAAAATAAAAACGTATCTTATATTAAATTTCCAAAGAAAATATTTATAAAGGAAACGAAATTTATTAGTTTTATAAATAATATAATTCAGAAACTCAACAATCAAATCAAGTAGCGTAAGACAAGGTTAATATAGATAATCATGTAATTTCTTAATGGATATTCCTCGTTATTAGTTTCAGTTTGGATACTTGAAAAGTTTAGTGCATAAACTGCAAGGTTTGCTGTAATCTTAGTGCAGACATTACGATCTTAAGAACCTTCCGTTACTGATACAAGACGTTGTCTGGTATCAAGTTTGAACATGTCTTAAATAACAAAGGTATTGTTCATATTTTACGATATTAAACCAAAATTTTGGACTTAATATCTAATATTTCAAAGCTATTATAATAATTTTATTAGTGAAAGATTTTTAAAAATATATTCATATTTATAAAAATACATATTGGCTTATTTTCATCCCTTTTTACTAATATTCCGAGAGGAATACATACATATATCTAGTAATATTTAATATAGATTTAGTTGTTTAGTCAATATGGCGCTTAAACCAGTTATGATCAGCAGACTTAGTTTTTAAAAAGCCATTAGGACAGTAGGAAAACAGCTACATAAATTTGGCGATGATGTTAGTCCAAACTGAATCTAAAATATTTAGGTTAGAAAGCTTTTGTTTATTACTTATAAGGCTACTATGATATATTATATATCCTGGAATAAAAGAAGGAAATACGAAAAACTTAAAAAAAAAAGTTATTGTAATATTTTTTATAAAATAAAGTAATATAATAATTTAAGATTAGAATTCTCAAAAATAAAACAGTTATTTCTGTGATTTCATAATATTTCAAGTCATTCTAGTCAACTTATATTTTTATACAATTTTTTTCCATCTCTGCCTGTGGGTCTAACCCAAAATAAACGAACACGAAGACATTTGAAACTGTTATTTTGTAAAAATATAACATTTGACAATAAAAATTTTATTTCAGTAACATGTTGATGTGTGGGATTTGAATAATATTCAAAATATATATTTTATGACGTCGAATGATGGATAACCTACAAGGCTGTAGATTGAATGAAATTAAATGAAATGCATGTATAGTGATTCACTATATACACAACACTAAAAAGACGCCAACGACTACATAATGTAATAATAAAAAAAAATGCAGAACAACTTTAAGTAAACATAGTATATTGCATTTAAATTTCTCAACAAAATGAAAATGTTACAGAGTAAATATACTCTGTTATAAAAAATATATTTATTATTATAACATATAAAATTTCTCACGTTGAATGATATTTGAAGAATAATATTATAACAGGGGTATTTTTACGGTCTGATTTTTTCACGTAATCATAAATTTACATATTTCGACAGTAACAAAAATAATAAATATCAGGATGCCATGATATGACCTTAACGCAAATATAACAAGAATAAACAAATAAAAACAAAATACGGAAGAACAATTTAAACAAAAACTATATGATAAAAATCTTTATTTACTATGTCATATAGTTGATTATATTAATTATAACAACATTAATTACAAATGAAAGTTTTAATCTTACAATTTAAAAATAAATTAAGTAACATGTTTGAAAGGTCATCAAATCGAAAGTGTAATCTTTATAACAATTAGAATTAATAGAGCGACACTAAATTTCAAAAGACATTTTGAAAATAAATTACGCGCTATCAAGGTTATTTCTGTAAATGTAGAAATAAAAAATATAAATACTAAAATAGAATATTAATCATTCAGGACTTTAATTTATTAATTACTTCGTTGACAATACAATATATTAGTGCTCTTAATTAAAAAATCATTAAGCTGAGAAATTGCTTTATATTTATTATAAATAGAATTATATATTTGAAAAAAAAAATAATAATAATATAATGTTTATCATGCTTTTGTTAGAATCAAAGTGACACATGAAATTAATATCCGTATCCTATATATTTATAATCCCAAAGGTTTTGAAATAATCACTAGATATTTATCAATTGTGAATGAGAGTGTTCATGTAGATTTGGGTAGATTATTTAATGATTGATTGTGATTCATAAAATCAAAAATATCAATAAAAAATAAACATTTTTACACTCTCTACTTCTTTCTATGACAATTTGGGAGAAACAAAAATTTATAAACAAACAATTTTAGTCCATGCAACAGTTAAAAAATAAAAACATTTAAACTAAAAAGCAAGGCAAAAGAATTTTGCAACTTCAAAATAATATTTATTCTTACACTAGTATATTTTGTAATAAAGCAAATTTCAGAAAAGCTATTCCAAACACATTGCAGACTATATATTCTGTAAGACTACAAATTTAGTAGAATTAAAAAATTACTGGACATCGCAATTTTGGAGTTATACGTCATAAGGTAAAACAATCTTTATTTTATCTTATTAAACACTAGTGCATAATGATACTGCACAGTTGCGTAGAATATAACCAAAATAATGGTAGATAATTATATAGCTAGTTGTTTTGATATAAAGTGTAATTTATATTAAAGATAAAATCTCGTTGGCCTGAAATACTATGTAAAAACGTCTTTATATTAATTTTAATTAGTAACTAGTGAAAAATTGTTAGAAATATAATTAAAATTTAGAAGAATATAATGTGTTTTATCTTGATTCAATCTTCTGTACGCATCAAATTGATAAATAAACAGGAAATAATGAAAATTCAACTGAATATTTTATAAACGAAGCGACAAAAAACACGGAAACTTGAAATTACCACAATTAGTTTACATTCGACCTAATAACTAAACCATTCTAGCTATTATTTCGCACCACACCTTTATAATTACTAGATAAATAACAGACTAACAACATGAAAAATAAATTAAACAACAATTCTTCTGGGGCCAGTAGCCTCGTGTATCCGAATTCATTTGATGTTAAAACGTAATTCAAAAGCTTTAAACTAAAACAACGAACTGAACAGTTGTAACATACAATGGTAATCACGTTTACTGACAAAATTAAATGAATCACAATGCATAATTTTGTTACTAATTAGTAAACAGTTAACAAGGTAAACGGACATACAAAAGCAAAGGACTTTGGAGGATACTTTGATACTATATACAAAATGTTAGTGAACTCAGTTAAGTGAATGACTCCTGTTTCGCGCTGTTTATAGAAGTTTTAACAAAAAAAACCGCCGACAATACCTACATATATGACCTTGGCCGTGACATTGAGAAATTCGGATTGAGATAGGTCTGTGTGGGTGAATGACCAGTTATATTTAATTTTATATATATAAAAAACTTTTATTACAATATATTAATATTATGTTTCGTAGTATTTTCCAACATAATCATTTTATTTTATTTGCAGACTATAAGCAAACAATGCTTTTATACAAATTTAATCTAGTTATTTT
This sequence comes from Pogonus chalceus, assembly GCA_002278615.1. NCBI lineage: Eukaryota > Metazoa > Arthropoda > Insecta > Coleoptera > Carabidae > Pogonus > Pogonus chalceus. The sequence continues at coordinate 5,067,819 of CM008234.1, forward strand.
TAGTTCAAAAGTATGTTACTAATTTATAAATTGAAATTGCGTAATTATCAATGTTTTCTAAACGCTTAATCAATGACTATACATTTTATTTTAATAGAATTTTATCAGAATGTTTCAAATTCAATAAAAAAATATATTAAAAAATTGGTTTTTATTGTTTCTTAAAAACTTATTTTAAAAATTTCTAAAAGAAATGAATTATAAACTCATTTAATTTTTTTTCCTAACCAGAATATTATTTTATTTTTTAATGTTATATTTTCTACTTTATTAATTATACAATAATTAATTTGAATGATTAATTAATAGCTCTTTATGCATCTAGAGAGAAAAGTAATAGTTTAATCTCGAGGATGTAAGTATTTTTATTTGAAATATTAAAGCACCATCAATTGGTTTAATATAATTTTTAAACAGAAATCAATAAATTTAGGTTATTGTTAAGTTGCTATGGAAACAGCATGTTTAAATAATGAAGAAGAGAAAAAGAATTCGGTTATATTAAATAAAATGTCGCGACAATGAATAATATTTGATTTAATAAAAATTTAGAATCAATTAATAATGTAATTAATTAAAAAAAACTAATTTGAATTGTGATAGTCACAACTTAAATATGTCCCTTTATGAGAAAATAAAATACATACAACAATTTTCTAGGGAATAAAGTGATAGTTTATTCCTGAAGCATGAATTGAAAATTTCTATAAAACTTAAAAATAAACGCAGTAATAAAATAAATGCAAAAACATAATTTTCTTAAGATATATTAGACAAGTCATCTAACATTCCTCAATAATACGATTGGTTATTTATCAAGCTAAACTATATCTCACATTTAACTGGCAAGATCCAGCTAGATTCAAACTGGAACTATTAATCTTCCAACGTGATTGATGGAAATTCTTTGCTTTGTGACGTTGCAAAAAATATTTACGCGAAATATAATTTAAATAAACACAATTCGATTTAAATCATTAAAAATGAACTAATCTTATCAGAAAAAAAATTAAATTTAAAACCATCAACGTCAACTTGTAAATTAACTGAAATTTTTAAATTAATATAATTAGTGTCAAAGCCACCTGCTTACAAGATCTTCATTGGATAGAATAGATAAGATTATTGAAATTGTAAAAGTGATATTTGTCAGTCAAAGCAAATAAATGATATATATTATCCGAGACAAGCAATTTATTATTCAACGCGTCTAAATCATAATTTGTTAAAAAATATTCTTTACAAACTTTTATTGAGTTCTAAAAAGTTTAAGTACTTTGAATAATTTGCGAAAATTTTCAACTTTTATGAATGAAAATTTATTTCAAAGGCTGTAAACCAAAATTATTTTTTATGCCCACATTAAATTAGTTTTTATAATGGAAAATTACTGAAATTAATAGCATAATTTTAACAAATTTTACTGTCAAAAAAATTAACTATTTATAATTTGAAAAGTTTATATTTTATATAAATTATTCTGAGAAATTTCATGTCATAACATGATAAATGTAAAAATAGACATAATAGTTTGCTTGATCACAATATTCTGATGTAATTGTAAAGGGCAAATGCATATACATATGTATAATTTATTTAACACCTACATACCAAATCAATTTAGAAAATAATATGAACAAAACATATAAATAGCTTCGTTAAATGTATGATTATAATTTTTTTCGAAACATATATTAAAGCAAATGTCCCGAAAAGATAAATAAAAAAATAATACATAAATTTGGTATAAAAAAGATAATGAAAAAAAAAAAAAAAAAATTTAGCTTGCATTCCAGCATGACAACAAAATGTAGGTTAGAGCAATCAATTATATTATTCCATACACTTTTGTATAACATCAAAATAAATAGGTCAACATGTAACGACCTAAAATGTATAATAAACACGTTATTTTACACAATTGGAATGGGTCTGTACTTTTCATTTGAAACCTATTGTTCTCAAACTGATTGTGAAACGACAATTCATATCTTCGTCTCCATTAATGCAAATGACAAATCTGTTTCTATTTTAAAACTGATACACGTAAACGTGGAAAATCAATTTTAGTTGAATTCAAGAAAATAAGAATAAAATCTATAAAAGCGACGTACTGCAAATGGATTTATTAAACTTTTATACGCCATGTTTTCAAATGCAACTGACATTTGCTGTATCTAATATTTATACTTAAATACAAAATAACTGTTTCAAAAATGACATTTTTGAATATTTATACCTATAATAAAATATAAAAAAGATCTTAAATTTTAAAAACAAATAAAGATAATTATTTAAGAATAATAATAAAATTATAACTTACTGCCATTATTTTCTTCATTTTTCCATTAAAATGAACTTTAAAACTTCCAAAAAATCCAAAATTATAAATCTACAATTAATGCGTTATTTATAGAATTCATAAGTTTAAACAATAAATTAATAATAATATGAGAAATAATATTTACTTTAAAAAAATACTGAAAATAAAAATTAAATAAACAATTTAACAATACGTTTGACTTTGATTTGCAGACTGAAAATTACACTGTCAATGAGAATTAAGAGAGTTATTGATTTATCAGAAAAACTGGTTTACGTAATAATTTTTCTATTTTTACTATTGTTATGCAATTTTTATGTAACAAACATTAAATTTAATTATATAAATATTATGTTTTTAATTTTTATCTTGAAATAAATTTTGAATTACAATTAATAAATTTGTAAAACGGATAAATAAATAAATAAAAATAATATAAAAAATAATTATTTATATAGTAAACAAGTTTTATATTTTTCTTATTGTTTATAATTTGTTAAGCATCGTTAAATTTAATTGTTGTTAATTGTTTTCTAGATTAACAAAATTTATGTTTTAATCAAAATATTTTTATCTAAACTGTTAAAAAAAAACGTTTAAAACTATTTTTGTTAAGTAAACCTTAAGTTTTTAATATAAATATGTATAACGACAATATTTTAATAATATTTATTAAGTTTTTATGTTTAAAAAACAATAACAATGTAAAATATAACTATGTCGTATTTATACTTGTGCTTTTATCATAATAAACAAATAAATATTTTTATTAAGTATTTAATTTAATCTTCCGCAAATACGTAGCAAAGATAAAAATAATCTTCAAAATTTAATCCATGTGATGAACTCAATACCATTTTAACTATTAATCTGTTAAGTTATTTTTATCAAAATATTCCGAAAAATATAAAAATTAGGACAAGATAAATTAAATTCCTGGTTTCTTAAGCTGTCGTAAATTTTCTGTGTTCTTATTTGAAATTAAAATTAATTCTTAAAAAAAAAAAAAACTCAACGAAAAATAAAAATGTAGATACATACCGAACCCCTTGATTCTGTAAAAGAAAAGAAAAAAATGATAAGAAATGTTTTTACACTTATATACATATTTTAGCATTAATTTTACACCAGCACTTATTTTATGTTAATGAGCATTTATGTTAGTGAATTAATTTAAAATTTATAACATTTTTTATGATTACTCATTCATTCTAACAACCACCCACTCAAATTTTTTTCTAATATAAAAAGTCTTTGTAAATATTTGGGTTTTGTCACATGAATTGGCGTCAATCCATATTTTTACGAATTATACATTAAAAATATTTCAAAGACAAACGAAACAAATGAAAACTGTCATATATAAATTATTAATATTAAACATCTTAATTTTAAATCAATTACTTGTTTAAACGTGTAAAATAATAATACAAAACGTTTTTATATAAATATTTATACTTGTTTATTATTATGATAATGTTTATTTGAGTTAACAAAATAAACAAAATTTATTACTAATTTTACAACGTCACAACAGACAATAGGTAATATATCATAAAAAATAATAAATAATTTTTATCAACATAATTAATTACAGATAAATTAAGCAAAATAAATTTAAGTTACATATAAATATTTACTGCAACAACTTCCTGAAATGTAAGAAATAAAAATTATTTATATTTTGAATTTCGATTCATAATATTTTGTTTATCTGCTTAAGTATTCTTCAGTTTTGTACGTAATAGTGTGTTATTTAAAGTAATTGGCAAGCAAATGAATATTATAAATACTTTTCAACGGTTTTCTAAGCGAGAAACGTTGCTGCAATTTTTAAGGTTAGGTCAAAGTAGATAAGATTGGTTTATATTTGAAGGTTATAAAACATTTAAAGGAAGTAAGAATATAAATTTTGGTTAAAGTTGCCTTGAAAACCGATTAATTTTAAAAACAAATAAACTGTGTTTGTCAACATGACCGCGAAATACATTATTTGCGCTTTAATTATCAACTTTATTTGGGTAATTAATTTTTACTTAGAAATACACGTAAACATTTGATAAACAGTACAAAATATAAAACGTACATTTCGAAACTCAACCAATATTTTATGTATAGATAAATTAGTGAAAAACATTGCAGCTGTGATTAAACATTAGAAGTTTTGCGTGAACTATTTAAACAGAATTCAAGTAAACTGTTTATTTTGTGATGCAATCAGATTCACCGTCTATATATTTCAGTTTGCAGCAACGTAAATACAACGTGTTTTATCTCTTAAACAACATTAAAATTTGTTTAAGTTATACAAATTTTTAGCACCAAATATGTGTCATTAAAATTCATATTATGTCAGATAATAAATCTATATAATTTATAACTTTAAGCAAACTTCCGTGTTTAGGTTTGTTTTATTTTCTTTTAAATAGAAATGAGTTACATTTAACTGAATTTCTATGATTAACTTGAATTTTAAAATATTTATATTATATACTTCATTTTGTATTAAATTTGATTCTTAAATAGTGCTTTTAAAGACCAAATATAAAATTCTTTAAAGATTGGTAAAAGAACCAAGTAAAACCAAATAAAAAAGCAGATTAATATTCAGAATAGAATAATACATAATTCTGGAAAACTAATCGGCTATAAAGATTGATTAACAATCAGTTAAAAAATCGATTAAAGAACAAGTCTTTTCTGGTCTCAACTTAAACTATCCCAATTATTGAATATAAAATTGTTAACTAGACTGTACTGGCAAATATAATGTCGAAAAACTATAATATTCTAATATTAATGAAATAAAAACAAAATCGTTAGATGACATTATCGTTATGACGGGTATAAAACCGTAATAAATAATAAAAATAAGAGTTATAAAATACGTCATATAAATATCTAACATAAACAATCCTTTTTATTTTTAAACATAAACATAGCAAGTGTATAGTTATTGCAAAGAAGTTATCAAAAACAAATCAAGAAAACTTTTATTATATTTTAATATATCATTTAAATAATAAAATAACGCAGTATAAATTTATCTTAAAAGAAATCTGAGTTCAACTAGGTCGTGATATCCAGCATTATACGTGGTTTTTTAATCAGTTAAAAGCCTATGGTCAATCACCTTTGTTCGCTGAATTATGCTTCTTTAAATTTTCATGTTTTTGCTTCATATTTGTGCGTGTATCTTCGATATTTTTTTTTTAACTAGAAACTAATTAAAAATACATTTAATGTTAAATTTATACTAAGTAGCATTTATCCGTGACTGTAAGTCATTAGTTTTTTGACATGTAATTATTAAAAAATACAATTATAAAATATTGTTTNAACCATTCGTAAATACAACAATAATAAATAAATCATTTATCCAGCTATAAATTGCCTACGTCATCACACATATTAATATTTCTGGAAAAGAATGTTTATATTCTCCGAACGAAATAATTGTGTTCAAGCTTGAAAAATATTGATCCACATCAGAAACTAAACGACGAATTTTACATCAAAAACTTTTCCCAGGAAACCAAAATAGTTAAAAAATATGCAAGATATACACATAGAATATAAATGGAAACCAAATAAACTAACAAAAATAAAAAGCTCAAATTCTAAATATAAACAAAACAGATTCCATAGAATATTTTATTAATTTTGACGAATGTTCACTTTGTAATATGATAAACTCAACGTTTACGTGTAGATAAATTCGGGTGAAATAAATTTACGAGAAATGTAGATTTCCAAGTATTATGTATTTTCCTTCATGTTCATCTGTCAGCTTTTCAGTACAAAATTTTTGTCTGGATATAAAGAATTCTGGGGAAAAAACGTTACTATGTGCTCCTCGGAATAAATAAACGAGGAAAACGATTATTCAGGAATAACTTATATACTAAATAATGTACTGCAACTATATTTAATATTTAAAAAAAATACCAATTTCAATTTATTTGTTGTTTTATGACATCGTAATAAAGTCTTTTAAGATGCAGTTTGTATGTTGAGTAATTTCTTTTAACACATAAACAAGTTAATAGTTATTAGAGTAATGGTTTTTCGTTCCCAATGGGTAAATAGCGTTTTCTCGCTTATATACCCTAGCGTTTACTATTTATTTAATTAATTTAAACTAACTATTACTATATGATAATTAATTTCATTTAAAAAATAAATTAATATCATATGTACTTCCTGAATTGTATTTTCATATGAAATGACACATTTTGTATCTATATTTAGTATTAATATTAGGATTATTATCCGAATTCCTAGCTTACATTATTGATTGTATCAATAAATAATTAGATATGTAAAATATTTCTATAATAATGATAATCATCTCGTGTAATAAAATCGATCATTTATTAAATTAGGTTTTATTTATTTTGACTTGTTTCTTATGGTTTTTTAGAGGACATATTGATAGCTATGTTCTTTGAATAAATAATAAAACGATTTTAATTTGATTTTTACAAAATTCTAATGAAGATAATATCTCAACAATTATATTCGATATAAAGAGTAAGTTTTTAACATTGAAAAGAAATAACGATATAAAAGAAAAAGATAGACTACAATATGGCGAGGAGACGAGCTTGGAGATAAAATAATTGTAAATACCTACTAATAAAAAATCATATTTATGTAAACAGAAATCGATATAAAAGAAAAAGAAAGAAAACAATATGGCGATGAGACTTGCGCTTGTAGATAAAGAAAGATAAATAAAATAATTGTACATACATATATAGAAATAAACAATCATTTTCATATATTATTTTTGTATCTCTTTTTAAATTAAAAATTAAACTTCTACAAATGTATTTTATTATATTATTTAATGCATTTGAAAAATTTAAAATAAATTTAATGGAAGAATAGATAAATAATACGATAGACTTAAAAAGAAAACAAAAAGACCGCTAAAAAGAAAAGGAATTCTACCTGTAACATCGAGTTAAAAATACATTAATATCTAATAAATAAAAAAGACAAAGAGAACTATTTGTACTACACTGTAAATTTTTCCGTAATATTTAGAAAGTAAAAAGTATCAATTTGATATGTAGACACTCATTTTGCCGGAAAAATAAAATAAATATATTTTGAATAATTAAAAAATATGATACAAGTATCCTAACAAACCAAAATATAATTTTCAAAGCTTTCAAACCTTAGACTCAAACGTTTTTATGATTACTATTCGTCCTCTATTTACATTATATATAAAGAGAAAATAAAAATTTATCAAAGGTAAAGAACGCAAGTAATACACATCAGAGCCTTTGTGTAAAATAAAAATACACCATCAAAAACATCTGATATAGATTAGAATGTGAGAATTTTTTTATTTAAATCTCTTTTATATGAGTTAAAAATAAATATACCATATTACAATATATTTTCTTATTTTCGTAACATCATACATAGATATGGAATAGAAATAATTCCATAATAAATTATGTTAATTCATTTCTAAAGCGTATAATTCACATTGTTAGTTAATACATTTGTATGATGCTATATGGCATTGAGTAATCACATAGATTAGTATTATCGCATTTAAATGCATCTTTAGATAGAGCTCGTTGGAAACAAAACAAAAAATATTCAAATTAATGTTTCAAACTTAATATAATAAATTATTGTACATTTTGACAGTTCATTTAAATTATAACTAATAACAATTTAATCTATATAATTCAATAAATTTATATATTAATCAAGTTTTATATAAACGTCCGTCAATATGAAACAAAGGAACACAAATTTGAATTCAATTGTTTTTGTTTGAAATTTAAAATTTGTCTTCAGAAATAATAAGCAATAAAATTAAAAAACAAATTTGAAATTGTAATTAATAAAAAGTTTTTGTTTTGAAATAAATTTTCTAAAATTTATAGTAAAATGTTTTTAAAAAACTACCTGTTGTTAATACGCATGTAGAGGCTGATCACAGATAAATTTGTAAAAAAAAAAACTGAAAAGTTTTTAAAAAATTTCTGAACACAAACAGATCACAAGTGTTTATAGAAGGCACTATACAGAATAACTGCAGCAGAGTAACTAAGACTAAACAACAAATGTAGACGAATATCACAAGAAACAAAACAAAGAAAATATAAAACGGGAAAGCGAAAGAGCTACTGGTATGAATCATGTAGAGTTTCAGGGCCCGTCCATTATTTTGTCTGGCGTTCAATGGCCGTGACACTGGCTGCTGTATCCCCTACGCCCGCACGACCTAGACGCCACTGACTTTGGCGACGCGACGTTGCTGAACTTGCGCAGTTTATTATTTATCAGTTAACGAACTCAACGAAACAGCGGTTTATCTTTTTCTTATCAATTCGATGTAAATGGAAAGATTGTTTATTTGTGAAACTCGTAAATTGGTGGAGGTTCCAAAGTATATACATATTTTATATCGCTTCTTTATTCCATTCTTCTATAAATATAACTTTTATTTAATATTCCTATCATCAATAATCAGTCATAAAACAATAAAAAGATATTGAACCTTCACAATAAATAAACTTATTGATTTATTAAACATTTTATTAAATTATTTAAAAATTTATTATTTTACCATATTTATTCAAACGAAAATTTAATTTCTAACAGATTTAATGGAAATTATTCCGCTGGTTTTGTGATGATAATGACACTGATAATTTCTATTCTCTCCAATTAGAATTTAATAAAACTGATTAATTCACAATTTCAGTTCATTTTCTACTCACGCATAAATTAAAAATAATTTTTTCAATTTTATTTTCGTTAAGTATAAATCAAAATATCAAGGATTTAAAATCTTATTTTGATTTGTTTTAAAAACGTAGAAAACTATAAATATTTAAAGTAAACAATTTTTTTTAACTGCGTTTTTATACATAATAAAATTATTTTATATAAATTCTCCGTAATCTAAAGATATAATAAATATTTCTAGAGTAAAACGTATAAAACAAAGTACATTTCATATTGATTACATGCTACATAAAGTTCTTTGTTAAAATTTAAAAAACAAAGTTAAAAAAAAAAACTAGCATTCTTCTACTTTCGATTGGTTATTTGCTTTTTGCATAACATGCAACGTATGTAGTAAAATAATAAGAGAAAAGTAACGTTTTAACTCGTCTAGACACTGAAAAAATAAGCTTTATTTTCTTTAGATTTTATTAAGAAGCTTCTTCTTGAAAACTTACAGATTATTATATGAGAGCATGAGATTTAAAAGTCAATATTTAGAGACGACTTTTATAAAAAAAAATCTAGATTCAATGTACGCCCTCTATAAAAACAAAAAAATCCTTATTGCTTTCGAACATTCAACTTTTTGAAGCGTTTTTATTTATTTTTACTTTTAATATTTATGCATAAAATATTATTTTTATAAACAAAAGAGTTTATATTTAAAAATATAAACTTTTTTTTTAAATTGCACTGATATGATAAACATTATTAAAGTTCTAAGAAAATATTTCAAAATACTATTTAGTTGTTTGTATAAATATTTAAAATAAACATGAAATTTATACAAAGGCAGTTAAAAATACCTTTCAACAAATTGAATATAAAAATTTTATACGAAGAATAAAGTAATTTATTGCAAACAATTTATGAATAGATTTTGGTTTAATTATGCATTATTTTGTTTATTTTCCCCTAATTATAAGCGCAAGGCCATCGCCATATTGTTCTCTATCTCATTCGTTTATGTCTTTGTTTTTCTTCATTTGTAGACAACTTACTTTCGCTACATAAAACAAAATCAATGTTAAAAGGAAAAAAAAAGTTAACAAAAACCAAATATTATTTCAAAGTTATTATTCAATATTTGATCATAAAAAAGTAAAAGATAATAATATTCAATACCACAAGATTTAAAGGTTGAAATGAAAACTATAATAAAATTCGTCAGATTGATTGAATTTCAGAAGAAAAATTTTGAGGCTAGAAAATAAAAGATTCTTTATGTTTATTGATGCATGGATATTCTGGTATAACAAGAGAACTATCCAAGAATAAAAGTTTATGGAAGCGTATTTTTAGTTAGTTTAGTTTTACGACTGATTTAAAGGTTTTCTCATTCTTCTACTAAAGATTTGATTTCTTATTATTTTTCTGGTTTGTACTTATTGCGAGTGATATTATTATTATACGTTTATAATGATATATTTTCAAATGGAAAGTTCATTTTAAAAGTTTAGTTATATTCTCATTACATAAAAATGTTTAAAACTTTCGTAAAAATTTGGAGACAATCAGTTGAGGATACTTCAAATGCTACGGCAGTATCACCACTTAAAAAGTCTCGGTGTCATTCAAAACGATTCGCTGTTTACTGTTATTTTTATATATGAATTATTTAATATGTAAACAAATTTGAATTGTAAAAAGAATATAATTAAATACAGATATATTATAATTTCAGAAAATTAATGCGGCTGTAAAGTGATAATTACCATAAAAACGCTATAATCACGTTTTAGTGTCAAGTTCTTGACCAATAAAAAAAATGTTAGATCGATGTTGTAAGGCACGCTGTCCTTTTATTTCATACAACTTTTAATTACAGCAATATTATTGTCATCAACGTTCTATTTTCATAAAACATAGTATACATAATAAAATTTAATGCAAAACACACAAATAGTGCTTCAATGTCGCCCGATTATCATAACATGTGTATACAACAATGATGATCAGCATATTTCATATTTCCTGTCTTTCACGAGTTCTTATTATAAATAGAAATTAAAACGCATTTTAACGAAGCTAAGTTTTTATAATTTAAAATCATTCATATTATGTATTTCTTTGTTGTTGATTGATTTCAAAACAAAAATAAATATAAAACGCCATTGTTTTGTTTCGATAAATATATTCAAAAAAGTGTGAATGAAAACAACTGTTTAAAATTAGATACTCGCGTAGTATTTTATTTTTTGAAATTAAATAGAACGAAATATATTCAACAAATAAGTAAAATAAATATTTATATGAAGTTTTATTTGCAAAAGTATGTTGCAAATGATGCCAATGACTTTTCCAAACAAGAGTTAATAATATATTATTAGTGTAATAACAGTTAAAAAAAAAGTTTTATACGCTTGAGGCTATACGTCAATCAATTTTTAAATATTTTATTTTTGTACAATAAATTATAGTATTACTTGTTCTTACATTAAATTATATAAATTATTTATACCATCTCTAGTATTTATATATAGCGGAAATACTAAAATCTCTAAGCCTCAAAAACAAGTCAATATTATAACGATTTTTATATGTTTGGATAAATCAAATTTTGACTTGAGTTGTTCATCCGCAAATCCAATTTAATTAAAGTTTCTTTATATTCCCATCCTCTCACTAATAAACTATATTTATAATTCTTATCACAAAAGCTGTACTGCAGAGTCTTTAATTTAAAATCACTCATTCGGAAATCTTTTTTTTTTTTTTTTTTTTTTTAAATACAATAAAAGGTAAACAATTGTTTTTATCTATCCAGAATTATATATAGAATCCTCGAAAAGATGATTATCTTGAAGATAAAATTTGTTTCATATATAATTAATAAAATTTATAAATTTTAATCTGTATATAATAACAAAACAGAACTGTACATACATACAGATAATATAATTAGATTTAAATTTTAAAGTACTAAATGAAATAGAATGCATAGTGATTATTTAAATTTTAAATTAAAATTACGCGGTTCTGAATTTACATTAACTTTCGATTGTTCGTAATTGAATATATAAAGGAAGCATATAAAATTATTCATTTAAATTTGCAATATGCATTAACAATAACAATGAAACAAATATTATTAATACTATTTACATCAATTTATACTATTGGGATTTATTATAAACTTGGTGTGACACCTGGTGGTCAATTTTCTATATAAAGATGTCTGGTTTAATGTTGTTGGGGTATTAAAACCCCATATCAAATTAAAAAGAGATATTTTTTTTTGTTTATAGATGTAATGATCTCACAAAAAATTGTTATTCATAGTATTTTGCACACAAAGGTTTGGTTTGATCAGGTTCGAACAGGTCTATCTGCACATATATTATTATTGCAATATATTTTTTTAAATAAATAAGAATTATGAATGTAAATAAAAATGTTTATTTGACTAAAAGACAATTAAAATAAATAATAATTATAATGCAAAAAGTGTAATGGCCTACTTATTTTCCGTTTTCACACAAGTTCAACTTAATTATAAATTGTTAAAGAAATTAATTCATTAAGGCACGTTTAGTAAGTCTCAAAGTATTAATCAATTTAAATTGACTTAATTAATGCGGCAAAATTGCCAAACAACTGTTATTATTTTGCGTTATTTATCACAGTGAAATTTATGGGAATGAATTATTGGTAATACGAAATTTACAAATAAAGAAGCTTTCTTCATAATTACATGTTACAACGTGTTTTAGATTAAAACTAATTGTTTGAATATATTTGAGATAAGGTTGCTAAATCATTCGAAGTATTACTTTGGTAAACATGGAAAATTAAATACTTTTAAATTATGTTCTCCTGGTCATACAGTTTCTAGGAAACTGAAATTCATTTATTTATAAAAATAAACAAGAAAATTTCATATTACAAATAAATTTCATTGCCAATACGGTTCTTCTTTCAGGTATTTATAAAATTTCTAAGAAGAAAACTGACTCAATGTGTATTACCCATGATCAGTGTCACATATTCACATTTTTGTGTGAAAAATTCTTACGGTATTTATAGTGCATACCATTAATTTTTGAAATGAATAATTGATAACGTATTATATAAATATTGTAATCATAGTTATAAGCTATTAATATCAGTTTTATCAATAATTGATAAAAATTCGCCAAAACAATATATTTTACTAATAAATATTAAATTTGTTTATAATTATTGAAGGTTAATGATGAATGTAATCATGGAATTTTGTTATATATAATATTTTGCAATTT
>CM008234.1:5086755-5096904 GCA_002278615.1 Pogonus chalceus
TTTTTTTTTTTTTTTTCGTTTAATCTATTTCTTAAAGTTTCATAGATTAGACCTTCGATTTTAAAGTTTCGGAGCCGAAGTCGGAACCGCAGGTGTAATAACAATCGGATGTTCCGATATATCGGAATCGGAATCGAAGCTCCGTAACATCCCTACTACACATACATATATGATTATAAATTTCTATAACATATTTTTTGAATAAAAACCTTTTAAAATCTGTAAAATAACTAAAAATGTGTTAAAACAATATTGATTTATTTTATGAAGTTTACAAAGCATTAACGCAAACATGTCCAGGTTTTTTGTACGTTCCTAAAATGTTTTATTGGTTCCAGTAAATTATAAAGGTTCAGCAGAATTTGCTCACAAAATCAATTAACCTGAATTTCCTAGTAATATGATTCATATAAAAACATTTGACTAGACTCTAAATCAGACAAGTTTAAACTTTACCACATAATCATATACTTAGAAACAGTTGATAGCCACCTCCAATGCCACTTAATTAATGCAAGGTTTTCTTTGTATCACATTGTTAAACAAAAGATGACTATTCAAAAGATTGATGTTATGATAAAATAAATATTTAACTGCAAAAAATTGGCGGCAAAGTATATTATTTTAACCTTGAAAAACTAACTACTTATTCACAACAGGTATGGGTAACTTACCCATACGATAAATTAAGATATTTTAAATCTTCCACGCTGAGTTCATTAAAAAAAAAGACAATAGTAATCCATAATAATATTGAAATGAAAAATAATACATTGTAAATATATATTATACTCTGTATCACGTTTATCTATTATTAATTTCAAGGTAATTATTATAATTAATTAAAATTATAAACTACGATATTTAAGACATTTTTATATAATAAAAATAAATTTATTTCCTGGAAAATGAGAAACGAAATATATATTTTACAATTCCAACACATATTTATTATTTACTACCGAAGTAATTTGAAATAAAAAATAATACAGGTTGTAAAACGTAATACTATCATTATTTAAAGGTAAATTTCCAGAGAACACGAACTTCATATATTTTTACCCGTTTCACCTGTAAAATAAGACGAAAAAATAAACGTGAGTTGACTCCATTAAACTCTTGATGAAACTGATATCAGTATGTATGTCAACTATTTGATATCTTGGATGAGAAACTTGTGACGTAAAAAATAAAAGTTTGTTTTCTCGAAAGGAGGTATACACTGTGGCGCCACTGTTTTGCAAGGCACTATATGATATACATCGACGATCTACGTAACTTTTTTTTATCGAAATTGTTTAACTTAACAATATTGAAACTTTTAATGATGCTATATTATAAAAAGAATGGAAACTATAGTTGACAAGATTAATAAAATAGTGTAATTCAATAGAAAATAATTATTCTTTTGTTTTTTTTTATACGACAGACAAAGCATACTAGATAAAAATAAAAACAACTAAAATATTACAAAATTAAACTGTATTTACTTTGAATTCAACCAATCAAGCAGAAATTATACTTTCAATTTTTTTTTTACCACAAGGAAATAAATCAACATATCTGATAATTACATCAATTGTTTTTGTTATAAATACATATAAAATAAATGATCAAGTGATTTCAAAAAACAATTGAATGTAAAAATTATTGACCGTAATTTGTTAAACGCATCAAAATATTTTCTATTTTTTTTTTCCCACGAGTTCTATATAATTGTCGAATAATTTTTTTTAAACCTATGTTATAAAAAAGAGTGAAAATGTTGAAGTGTAAAAGTGAGATGTTAATTGAGCTAACAGGTCAACCATTATTGTGCAAGTATAAACCATTCTTTTCATTGCACGAACTAGAACGATGAATAAAAAGAGAATTAAGCTTGAAATTTGAAAATGATCTATTTATAAAATGTAATTCTAGGATAAAACGCTACATAAATGAATATTCTAATTTCAAGCGAAACGTATTATTATTTAGGATTCAAAATTCATGTAAATAAACAGTTTTGTTTGCCAGCCAAGGTTGTTTGAATAATAATAAATACTTAACATAAGTAAAGTGTATTAGCAATACATAAGATAAATTTAAATTTTTAATTGTAAATATATTTGTTAAGTGATTTAAATTTCATTTAATTATTGAATAATTCATAACAAAGTGAGATTATTTTACAAAGTTCTTAAAATAAAATGCATATTAGCTCGAGGGACAACAGATATCGATTGCAGTATAATATTCGTGCCACCATCGTAAACAACGTATAAAAGATAAAAATACGAATCAGTTTTATCCATTTTGCAACTGAAAATAGATTTTTCATTTTCATAGAAGGTTAAAAAAAATATATTCAAATAATAATGAACTCAATACAATGACTTTTAGTTCTTTGTAAATAATATATGACTTAAAATATTGAAAAATATAATTATTTACATGTAACTATTATTATTAAGCAACGTAAATCATTGTTTCACTTTTATTTTATTTTGTTCAATAAATTGCGCATCAATTAATGAACATTGTAAAACAAATCTGACGTCAATATATTTATAAAAAAAATTAATTTATACATTTATTTATTTTTAATTAAAAATAAATATCTGATAATAGCAATAATTGCAAAATTATATTGATAAAAATTTGCTAATCTAACTGTAACGTATTATTTGAACATTTTAAATCCGTTTTAATCAATTTTTAACCACAGATATATTATTCAGCACTTTTAAGGGCACAAAAAACAAAATAACAAAAACAAAAACCATAGCCAATGTGATAATCTATTCTGAACATAAAACTGGTGATTAATATTTAATTATTTTATTATGTGCTTGAACTTTAAGTATTCAGAACACGTTTCTATAAATGTAAGTGCTACAAAAGTAGTTGCAGTAACATTTCCTTTAAAACGGATTTATTGTCAATATCATAAATTTACCGTAAAAGTCAATTATTAATTAATTTATATTATAGATTATTGATTCAGTATATAATTTATTTATATTACTCATATAAACATTGTAATTTTTATTAAAATGCAAATTTAAATTAACCGTTCGTCTTTTGTTTTTATACATAAATTACCAACAAATTATATTTTGTTTTTTTTTTTACGAAATAAATTGAATTTAGTCAATAAAAATGAGTTTCACGTATAGGTAAAAATAAATTTTAATGGAATATAGGAAAATGTCAGAAACAGATTTATAAACACAATTTAGCCTATTACAAATTTAATTAAAAGTAATGAACGAGTAAACAGAAGAACTCTATTACCTAGCCATTATTTTGAAAACAAAGAAGCTTTTATCGGATGTGAGAATTCAATGACTTGTCCATTGACCTGACAGAGTTCCCTGCATTTAGATATATGTATATATAGTGACGCGTAGCACCGAAATCGGCAACTCAATATCACGAACAGAAATTCAGGCATCAAGGCATCAGACAATAGCGACGTCTAGTGCGGTTTGTCGTTTTATGTTCGCGGTTTAACAGGTAAATTTCAAGGTTATTATACTTCCCGTCACTTTACATTTAGAAAAGTCGTTTGCAAATGCGTAAGAATCATGTGTGATTCACAAATGACAAACACTGGTACATATAACGTTTGTTTACAAACATAACCGTTATCCTGAACCAACCATCATAATAGATAAATTGCGACGAATTTCGCACTACGCTCTATGAGAGAAAAAAACATTATTATTAATAGCATATTCCCGGATATTTTTATATTTCTTATTTTTTCGTTGGAATTTTAATTCAACTGAAATAAATTCTCTGATGTGTAGAATTTTAAAACGTAGAAGGCTGATTATTAATGTTACTAATCTAAAATTAGTAATCGGACAGTGAACCATTCAGCGCTTGCTTGTTTTGCCAAGAAATGCAACAAAACAAGACAAGGCTTGTATTATTTTTCTTGTTTTATACTCTAAGGGGTAATAATAAAATGGAAACAAAGCGAATTGACCGATAACACAGATACATAAATTCATTGCAAAAATGCAACATAAAAACAAAATATTGATAATAAATTATATAAATATATTGTATTTCAACATTAAAATACGCGTCTGGGAATTCTAAGAATTGAATTATTTGGATTAAACGTTTTTAAATATTTCATTACGGTTGGAAATTCTATTGCATTATAAAGAATAATAATAAATTTATTATGCAAAGTATGTTTTTAAATGAAACATAATTGCATTAGCGTAATTGGTTTACACTATGAAACACAATAAAGGAAATGATAGCAAGTGTATGTTTACTTGGCTGATAAACAAAGATGTAAAGTTCATTGGTGTAAAACAGTTATATTAGACATAATTTACAAGTGAGCAATTTTATATGAAAATTTCAGCGAGGGAGGCATAATAACAGACAAGACCGTGTTAACTTGCTCGATGGTAAACAAAGCCATTGCAAAGTTCATTGCTGTCCGTTGACTAGTAAATTGCGGATGCTGGGCTTCGTATTAAAATTTCAAGTTTAGGATAATATAGAGACATGACAAAAAAAAGTACGGTAGAACATATAGTGAAGAGTACAAACCAGGTTCAGTGGTCCAGCCAACGGGGTCAACATTCTCGATGTCTGTGACCCCCGCGCCCGCCTACCAGTCTAGCAACCGTACGCCACTGTCTGCTTGGTAGTCGAAACAAAAATGCGCAGAACTGTGCTTCATGCGCTCGGTTTATTTGAACAAACGTTGGAGCAGCAAGATGTTGCACCGAAAATAGACGTGCCTACCAGAAATTGGTCTATCGCGAACATGGAAAACCTAACAGAGAACGTTTGAAACGTATGTCGTAGCGTGCGCGTCACAACACAACAGCTGACTGCCATAACAAAGACGGAGATCGTTCAGGGATTTGTTGTGATCAATGTGGACTACATAAAATATGTTTATAAGACATTAATTCAATATGACAGCCAATGACATGTACCCTTGATATATTAATATGAGCTAATAAATATAATAGGGTGCAACAAAATCGTTTAAATGATAAAATAAATAACCATTCGATTGAAAGACCTTGCTTCGCAGTAGGCAAATGCAACACGGAAGTGCACTTGATTCGATTTTTTTTCAAATGCGACCTGCACTGAAATTCGATTACTGTTAAAATTTAAGTATTAAAAAAGGGTTGCATTTAAATTACTGAATAGTGCATAGTAAAATGGCTGGCTCAAATGTCATTGCGTGTTACATTTGCAAACAAAGAAAGCAACCATACTTGTTTGTAGAAATATTGTTTATACACTAACCTGTATATACATCCGAAACGTTGTGTAGCAATGACACTCACAGACAGCTAAAAAATTGATGAGCACGATGAATTTCTTGCGAAAAATCAACAATAACAATAATAATCAGACTGCGAAAGCGCACTCTGTCACTGAGCATGCACTCCACCGATCGCTGGCTACTTGCTGCTTCTAGCTCGCACTGAGCGCAAGCGACGACCGGTTGCTGTTCACAGGTTTCTTCGTCCGAACGTGACGGAAACACACGAACATGTTACGACATAACATGATCGCTTGCGCACTTTAAATTTGTCAATGCACAAATATTATGCTTTTTACTCAATTTTATTGATTTAAAAATTGATAAATTTCTTAATTATTTATCTTTTAAAAACATATATGTATACAAATAAAATATGAAATACTAGTTAAATTATATTTGTATATATCATTAGCGTTATCAATATTAAAAGCAGTAAAAAAACATAAATAACAATTAATATTATATTAGTATATCATAATATGTACAACTATCATAACTATATAATGCCTAAAACTTAAATAATTAAATTAAAATACATAATTACTAAAACGCTTTTTTGTCTCTACTGTATAAAAAAAGTATTGATCTGAATAATCAGGATTCCATTGATTATTTTGTTTATACTGAACGGTGGATAGGTGGTAGTAGCAGCAATATTCCATTTTTGTCCTTATATTATCATCACATTCAATTATTGTAACTGTGGTCCTGGCTGTACTCCTGTTTGTACCCNCTGCTGTTGCTGTTGTTGCTGCTGCTGTTGTTGCTGTTGTTGAGCAACTGAGTTACGCGGTTGATCCATATGTTGTCTTTGATGTAACAATAGATGATTCTTTTGGAAGAATCCTTTATGGCATGTAGGACAAATATGAGCACGTAAGGTACAACCACCAGCAGGATGTCTTTTATTATGTTGTAATAAACCATGTCTAGCTGCGAAGGCTTTTCCACAATGTTGACATATATGAATTTTCTTACTTACACCATTCACTTGATTATTTTGTTGTTGTTGTGCAGGTTGTTGCGTCGTTGAAATACCAACAGACTGATTATTATTCGTTTGTGGTACAGTAAGTGCAAAGGTTCCAGTATTTTGTAACGAGGCTGTTAGGGCACACAGGTCTGTGACTAACGCCGAATCACCAGAATGCAGTCGTACATGTAACGCTAAAGCTTCAGGACTATTAAATGCGCTACCACACTCTCGGCATGATAAAGGTCTATCGGGTAAATGGAGTTTTGTATGTTGATTTAATTCTGATTTTGCACGGAATGATTCACCGCATTGTACACAAGAAAATGGCTGGTCACCAGAATGAAATCTAAAAGAAAATATATACTTATTGCAGAATTACATTAAAATAAATATAAGCGTTTTAGCTTCATTCATATTTTATCAATTAATATTATTTATAAAGTTACTTAATATTATTAATGATGATTATTCAAAATAAAAGTAAATTATAAATTAATTATAGCTTTTATGATAACAAATACACCGAATTTAATTAAACTGCAATAAGAAATATTTGATAACCATTTATTGTATACGTAATTTCTATTTTTAATTTTTTTGTATATAAAACAATAAAAATTATGATTTTTACTTATAAATTGTTTTATTTAGAAAATTATATCAAATCTTTTAGGTTAAGTAACATTTCATGTACTCAGAAAGTATTTAAATTTTCTAAAATGATTATTATAACAAAACAAAAAAAAAATAAATAAATAATTTCTGCAAAAATATTTCAAAAACTATCAACTTAAATTTAACTTAAAAACAAATACACAATATAATTAATCAGCTGTCTAGTTTATGCCTGCCCATCGCTTGGCAATATTATTATATAGTCAGCGACTTTTTCTTCCCACTTAATTTTAAATCATAAACACCATACCAATCTTAGTAAAAATATTGAAGATAGAATAAATAATACTTATAAAAAACAAATGATTTTAGTTTAAATTATTCAGATGTTTCATTAAAATTACATTCAATTGTTTCTTTCAAAAATAAATATTATAATTAAATGATTTAATAATCCTACCTCATATGAGCCACTAACGTGCGCTTCTGTAAAAATTCTTTACTACACACAGGACAACTATGTGGTACACGACCATGAAGGCGACCATGATTTACGAGTTCAAATTTACGTGCAAAAGTTGCTCCACAATCCGGACATACAAATGGATTTAGTGAGCCATGAAATCTAGAATGCATTACCTAAAAATGAAACAATGACAATTAAAAAACTGCTAACGCATATAACACAAATATTACATAAAATCTATTAATATATAATTCTTTAACGTCATAATCATAATGATTTCTAATTGTAGAGATTGTCTATAACTATTACATATAAATATTTAGATTTTAATAGAAATTTAATAATATAAATATTAATATAAATAACATTTTTTATTTATATAAATATTTTTTTACGTGAAAATATCTTATCTCGCAAAACAATTCATGTAAATATTGAACGTAGGATTTATTAATAAATTTACAGGTATAAACTTAATAAATAAATATATTCCTTCCTTGTAAGTTACTTTTAAAAGAGGTTAGAATTTACAAACAATAATACGAGTTATTGAAAATAAATGAAATAGTTTAGGTTATAAAAATATAAATTCTGCTAGAATATATTTTAATAAGAAATAATATTGACATATCTAGTACTTACAAGGTGATCTTTTTGTGCAAATGATTCTCCACAATCTTCACAAACATAAGGGCGCTCACCAGCATGAAATTTCGAATGAGTAACAAGATGTCGTTTAAGAGGAAACGTTCTACCACATTCCGTACAAATAAACGGCCGTTCTCTACTATGTACCTATTAACAATATTATGAATTATTTTCCATAGTAAAAACAACCGAAATAAAATAACAACTTACACGTGAATGTGTCAATAAATGATGTTTTAATGTGAAACTTTTCTTGCATTCCGGACATTGGTAAGGACGTTGACTAGAATGCAAAAGTAAATGAGTATTCAAACAATGTTTATGTGCAAAAGTTTTTCCGCAATGAATGCAAACATGGGGCCGTTCGCCCGAATGCACCCTCGTATGTGTCGTGAGATGATGTTTTAACAAGAACGATTTACCACATTCTAAACACGAATACGGTCGTATTTTCGCTGGTGCAGCAACTACAGATTGCTGCGTTTGAGGTTTTTGTTCAGGTGGTGATGGAGGTGAATGTGATGTCAACTGGTTATTTTGTTGTTGTTGTTGCTGAAGTTGCTGCTGCTGTTGTTGTTGTTGTTGCTGTTGTTGTTGCTGCTGCTGATGCTGCTGTTGATTTGTATTAGCGGCAGCAGCAGCTCGTTTCATTAATATTTCATTACATTCCTCAGCTGTGAGTTGTAATGGACCAAGTGGTGTCATGAAATGTTTGCCTTCTTTTTCAGCAAATGAAATAGGTAAAGGTTCACAAGGGCATCCCTTCTCGCATGTATTATTTGTAAATACATCTTGGGCATGTTTATTATTTACAAAGAACATTGGTCGACGTACAGTTTTAAGGTCTGTTTTTAGCTTTGTAGCATCTTGAAGAATACTGGGTGGACCATAACAACTCAAAGACGAAGTATCTGTTATACTAGGCGTCGGTGTTGTATGTGTTTCAGCTGGATGCCAGTACCCAAAAGTACCTGTTAAATTAGGAGCTGCACACATTGTTGATAATTAAAATGATCAAGACGCTACTTCGAGTACGAATACCATATCCCATAACATTCAACATAACCTGAAATAAGCTTTCCACTACACTTAAAGAAGTTCTATATGTTTAAAAGTCCATATATATAAAATTAAATATTACATATTACACTTATGTAGCAATTATATAAAGTTAACAATAATAAAAACACATAAAACACTTCAGCAACGCCATTTTAACAACACATTTTCTGTATTTGATTACCTTTTTAGGCGGTTCAAGCAAAGTGCTGCCATCTGCTGATTTATATCTGAGCGTAACATTTTCAGCCAAATATAAATTTAAAAATATACTACCGCAAAATGTGAAAAAATAAATTTTTAATATTGTTAATATCAAACAAATTTAAATGAATTTTTATAGTTTTTTTAAATATAAGTTTATTCATTTTTTTGTTTTATTTTAAAAAGCAAAATTTGAGTACTACTGTTCAAGGTCTATTTACAAAAACCCTTCAGTAAGCTTATTGATTTTTACTGTCGGTAGAATTTAGCCCAATTACTAAAGTTAATTGATAAACACATGTTATTTATCTGTTTAATTAAATCTTGACTTAAAACATCATATTTAATATAAATATATTTATTATCACAATTTGAATAAACTAATAAAATCAAATATAAAATAATGTAAATACTACAATTTTTTATATAAAAATTTATAGTTATACGTATTTATGTATATATAACAACATAATTGGTAGACCAAAAGAAAATAAAAAATGCACTTTTTTATATGCAAGTCTTTTAACTTATATGTATTAAAAGTAACGTAACTTAAAATGAGCGCACTTAAGAAATAGAAGTTTCTTAACTATAAACTATAAATATTTAGTAATTGACTCTTAATAAAATACTCAAATGATAAAAGTCAATTTAAACAATATCTAAAGATCTTTGTTTTAGAATTGTATATTTAAAACTGTTCACCCCTAAAATAAATATTAATAATTTATTTACATTTTGGTAATTAATAAGACATTATTTCGATGTAGAAGTTAAATACATAAATGTTTTGAGATTTAAGTTACGACAACAATAAGCAAATTATTTTAAATATAAATTGAAACAATAACTTTAATTAAAAAAATATCTGAATTTATATAT
>CM008234.1:5096970-5107645 GCA_002278615.1 Pogonus chalceus
TATATATATATATAATTAATATTATAATTATTAATTATTAAACTTATCATATTTAATTTAACCTTTTTTTTATATCTATGTGGGATAAACTAAAATACAACCGAGCTGCAAAAGTAAATAATGAATAAATATTTAATAATTTTCATAAGGTGTCTAAATATAACTCTTATCATAATCTACATCATAAAATTAAGACATTACTTACAAGTTGCACTTATCTACTAGGATTTCTGTGCGCCTCGGATTGCGAGATCAACCCCCTTTCAATCGGGGGTTGTACGCTGAATTCAGTTCACGCCCCTTGACACGCCTCGGGCGGGGTTTCCATTTAAAATTTATT
The DNA here is from genome assembly GCA_002278615.1 of Pogonus chalceus. Taxonomy (NCBI): domain Eukaryota; kingdom Metazoa; phylum Arthropoda; class Insecta; order Coleoptera; family Carabidae; genus Pogonus; species Pogonus chalceus. The sequence goes on from CM008234.1 coordinate 5,097,311, forward strand.
TCTTATTGTTGCATTTAATAAAAATATAACCAAAATGAAATATAAACGTATAGCAGTAATAGAAATTTATCTTAATTACTTTTTTAGTTTTTTTTTTTGTGATGGTTATATTAGGGGTTGGGCTTTTCTTAACTAATATTTAGTTTTCAGGGATGTGTGAGATATTATCTTCTTGGGTGGTTAGTTTATCTTTTAAGAAACAAAATATATTTATATATGCTTTTCTGATCATGTGTATTAAAGTATTTCAAGTAAACAGAATATTATTTTGGTAAAATATAATTTAATTGCATTTTCAATAATGGTTTCTTAATGTTTTTAATCTTTACTTAATTTCAGAATTTTATTTCTATCATATGATGGTGATTTGAGAAAATTCTTGGCTTAAATAGAAGCGCATTTTAATTGTTTCAAAGGGACTTATTTTTCGATATCATCTCCAAATTTCAGGCTACGTACTTTTAAAATTACCCTTTTAATTATTATATTTATATTAATTTATAAATGAACAAGGCAATGATGATAATTGGGGTACAACAATTCTTGTTTTTTTACTTGAAATTTATCTTAATAGTTCGGATAATTTTAAAAATAAGAATTGTTTTCATTAAGTCTTAAGTCTAAGTTCCATGAATTTTCTGAAAAATCTATGTTGCTCTGTAAGCCTTGTTACTCAAAAAATAAAAAATAAATCTTTTCAAAAAACATTTTCTTATTATTTTATTTGCACTTGAACTTAAACAACTTGAAAATATTAATGAATATTTGTTTAGTTTAGTTTTTTTTTTTTAATTTATAAAAAATAAATCAAGTTTATTCTAGAATTTAGAATAAAAATAAAAAAAAAAACTTTGTTGCTTTTCAATAGTCGAATTAAAATAATACCAGGTTTTGATTTCAAATAAATTAAATTGTAATTTGATATTCAGATGTATTTAAATCTGGTAATTATAATATTTTAAGGTAAGATTTCTTACAAAATACAACCAATAATACATATATTTAAAATTGAAGGAATGTATTGACGCAACAATAGATTCATAGAAATTATTAATACAATAAAATGTATAAAATATTAAAATATTTTATTTGTGCATAAATTTCAAAAAGGAATAAAATTAGGTCAAGAAACTAATATAAAATTTTAAAGACTTCATAAATATCGCTATTACAATCTGAAGACTACTCAAACACTTTATACTTCGTTGTCTCGCCAGTTAAAATTTATTTGACGCATTGAAATGTTAAAATGAATAGAGAGCGTTAAAAATCTATCGAACATAAACGCTACCTCTAGAACCACAAACATGGGATGGGCAAACGCATAATAGCGATTTAATTCTGAAAACGCTTTCATTTTATGAGATCCAAATTGATTGGAGTGAATGTGTGGCGTCGGATGATATACGTTCATTTGTTTGTTGGTGAGTTGTTGTTTATACGTAGGTTGGAGTTTCTTGGTTTCGCTCTTTGGATACATTTGTATTGTGTAGATAGCGGTGATTTTCGATTGATTTTACATGTAATTTTAACCGTATAATATGTAAATAATGTTAATAAAACTTGTTGGAAATTTATAAATTAACTATATCATCAACTAACTTGTCTTATAATAAATTTGAAGTTCGATAAATACGAATTTCAAGTTTCAAATAACATCCTTTATAAAATTGCATTTCTATTTTTTTAGAATAATTTAATAGTCAATATACTTCATAATTTATACATTTCCTATGTTTTTATTCTTTTTTTAAAAGTTTTTAAGTTACCCTAACAAATTTGTAGTTCTCTTTTTTTTCTTACATAATTTCACCGAGATTTAAAGCAAAACATAGAATTTTTTTTAAAGAATAACTATTCATAATAAAATATTATTATATTAGGTCCGATAATTATAAAATAAAATAGTTATTTACATACCAAGTGAGTGAACGACTGGTTCCCGGATGAGTGTCGCAAGCTCGTGCCGCCATAGAACGAATCCGGGAACCAAGTTCACGCACGAAGTATGTACAATATTTTTTGTACGAAAAGTTTAAAACTAATAATTAATTATTTATATTAGTTTTAATGGTTATGTTTTACGTTTCATAGGTTACTGCTGTCAAATCAGACAGAATGTGTTGCCAACTGTGATAATGAAATGCACTAAATTTATACTTAAAAATTAAATATCATTCAATAATTTACCACTTTTTACAATTATTATAGGAAATGTAAAGTTTGAAAAACTACACTTTTTTATTATAATTACAGTTTTTTTAATCGATTCCTTTTGATATAGGAGTGCTTTTAGCTTATTTTACCACACGTGTGCGGAAAATAGAAGTTTCAAATGTTGCTAAGGTAACGCAAATCAACACTTTTCAATGCATGAGTACAAAAAAATATTTATAATTACCTGAATAGTGCAATGTTTCTAATGTCGAACAACAATGTAAATAGTTCTTAAAATACTTACTGACACTTAGAAATTGTCGCTAACAGCACTGAGGCACTATAAATAAAAAATAATAACAGTTATATTAGTATACATTTTTTTAAAATTACAACTTTTTAATTAAAATATTTACTTTGAAATAGAGAATAAAACACTAAAATTGTTTTTAATGATTTCAAAAATACTGGTAGCACGATTAGGCTCAGCATTTGAAGCAAGCTATCCTTTTTAAGTCAGTGAATATCACTGGAGAGTTCGCTTCAAATTCTGAACTCAATTTGAATACGTACTACCACTGACTGTTTCAAGGACCTTTAAAACAAAATTTTAGAAAGTCAGATTGTGAATAGAGTTGTAAATGAGAGAAGAAAATACAAAAAAAAAATCAGTACTGCCCTTTATTGTACTGGAAATCTCTTTTAAAGAAACTATAAATAAAAATTCAGTTATTTTTTATCTTATATCTAAAAACAAACAATTCGAAATTAACTTTTAAAAATATAATTACATTTACATTAAAAGCAAAATTGTAGTTATTCTTGAAATTATCACTTTAATAATTAAATTACATTTGTATATTAATATAAAATACAACTTATAAATAACAATGAAGAATAATATAAAAATATTTATAACTGCAGACAATGTAATTACTAAATAAAGTATAAAACAGCATACAACTATGTATATTTTATAGTAGAATTAAAAATGATAAATGATATAAGAGAAAACTATGTAGCAATAAAAGTTATTATTTTATCTGGATTTGTAATTACTCAAAATTCGAGTATCTCAATTAAGAACGCAGCAAATCAAGTTAAAAAATAATGATTGTTATAATTAGTAACTAAATTTTATTGAGAGAGTTAATAAAATATAAAAATATCTTAATTCCTAATTTCTTGTAGCATATATAGATAAAGAATAAAAATAATATATACAAGGAAGTATTTAGTAATGCTAGTTGCTAAATATAAAGATATTTTTGTAATATTCATAAATAAACATATTTTTAATTAAAATAACTATTGAGTTCGATCATATTGATTGATAGACGCTTATAATGTGAGCATATACATAAATCAATGGTTACATAACCCGATAATATTAGAGTCTGCAAAAGATATTGCCCATATGCAAATGATAATGGTTATTTTACACGCCTTTTTTATTAGAATAAAATTGCTCATCCTTGATATTCAATCCTCTGTGCTTATAATCAAATCATATTTGCATGAAACATCAATTTTCGTTCATGGATATATGTTTATAATCATAGGTAATATATGCATCGTGATATATAAAAGACACAATTAAATACGTTATTACCTTGAGCTTAGAGCAAAACACAAAATATTTTTGCAATATTATAATTTGCCAAATACATACTTATATCCTGTTGTTAATAGTATAATTATTAATTTTGCATATGACCTAAAAATTAAATTTAGGTAACTTTAAATTATACGTTTTGATAACTTATTATTAAATTATAAGAAACGGTTCCCTGTTGTGATATATTAGAAAATTAGATGCTATGAGACCAGACGTAGGTGTATTTGCTTCAAGGAATATTTTTATTTTAAATTTATTTTCAGAAGCAGATTATTTTGTAATTTTTTTACCTTTGTTTCTTGCTTGTTCTGAATAATTATATAGAAAGTAAAAATTTACAGATTTTTATCTTAGTTTTGTTATATTTAAAATTTTGTTTATGACTAACAAATAATATTGCAATAAAATTAAACTTGTTTGACTAAAATTTTAGTTTCAATTTGAAATTTGAGATTAAAATGAGATCAGGACTTAAATACGTCAGTGATAGTTCTGTTTATTACTTACAAACAGGGTAGATAAAAATCGTGATTCGATTTTTTTTTTATTTAAATCAGGTTTGTTTTATTTAATTCAGGTTTTTTTAAATTTAAATTATAATTTTTTAATCATTTTTTTAAGTGCGTAAAAACGGGTATTTTGAATTAAATTTTTAAATATTTTGAAAACTCCAAACTTATTATTCAAAAATATATAATAGTTTGATTGTATGGGAGCAAATAAGGATATAATATTAAAAATTATAAAATCACTTTTATGCGCCACTTCGTCTTCAGGTTATGTTGAGCGAGTTTTTTCATCATTTGGACTTCTGCATTCAAAGTTGAGAAACCCATTAGGAACTGAAAACGCTGGAAGACTGATCTTTNGTAATAAAAATCATTAATTTTTTTTTAAATATAATTTATTTGCATTTAAATCTATGATTTTTTTTTAAATCACCTGATTTAAATCAATTTGATTAAAATATCTCAACCCTGCTTACAAATAAGATGAATTCAAAACTAAGTTTTATCGGCGAGAGTCTTAAGTGGAAGTCACAAGAATAAAATGGTTTTAAAAGATATATTTAAACTATGTCTAAAGCGTAAATCTTATTTATAAGAATAAGAAAACTATAATAATAAATTAATATTTATAATAATAAATGAATGACGATGATGCTTATAAAATATTTAAATAATCAACTAATAAAAACAACAATAACAATTAAAAAAATAATATTATTTTATTTACTTTTTTGAAACCTTACCAAATGTTTAGATTATTTGTTATTTTTGAATATATTTTTCTGCGAATGTCAACACAAATATTCATTATATTTAAATAATTTTTTTGATAAGGATATTTATATATCTTTAAAATCATAATATGAATTTTGACACCTGCTATTTTAAATATGTAATAATAAAAGATAACTTAAAAGAATAATTATTTTTAAATATGAAGTGTACAAATAACTCAAGTCATATGACACTTGTTTTGAGATTAATTAAAATAATTTTGTTTAGAGAATAAGTTACTTAAGTATCATTTCTTATAAGTAAAATATTGGTCACTTTGATAAGAATAAACCATTTCAAAGAGTGTCAAAATTTAAGGTTAAAAACATTAATTTAAAAAATATAAGTAATTATCCAAAACACTGTATTGTTACTGATAAGAAAAATACACTAGAAAACTAAGTGTTACAAGTTATTTTAAGAATTATTTAATGATTATTTAAAGTGAAAATCGCTTTTCTAAAATTTTATCTTGGTAAGTTGTTTCCTTTTGACAAGAGGAAATGACTTGTATTGGTCTTGTGATCAATCTAATAAAAACAATTTTTTTTAAAACATTTTAGTATGATTTATTATTTGTTTTAAGTTGGTTGTATTTAATTTTATTATAAAATAAAAATTAACAAGTTAAAAATTTAAAAATAGATATAAATTTAACTATTGGCAATGAAATTTTATTAACGAAGTTCAAGGTTCTTCTAACTTATTCATTACCAAGATTTATTTCGCAGTCATCACTATGTACCAATATTTCTGGTAACGGTACATTTTTTAAATACTTGTATCTAATAAGCTGATCTATAATTTTTTATAAATGGCATTTTAGAGATAATATAAAATTAAAAGTCATGCAGAAAATTTTGAATTCCTAAACTTGTTTAAAATGATGTTTGATTGATAAATATTTGAAATTTGATAGCCAGGTTGAATTAACTATTTTTACAATAAATGAAAAATATATATTTTTAGATAAATGTTGTGCATATTTATTTTAATTAAGCAATATTTTGACACTTGTAATTTTCCTCAAGTTAATATAAAATAAATAAACAGTTTTTTTTTAAATAATGTACACGTAATACATTGGATTATCTATAAATTCAGCTGTATTAAATAATTAGAAAAAAAAATGATATAGACAATTATATTTAAGTGAATTAATTAAATCTTTTTGATAAAAATAGTTTAAAGGTTGATTATGGTTCTAAGAAATATTAAAGTACATTATTTAATAGAAATATTTATTTATATTGCTGTTTCAATATGATTTCAGGAAATTTTAATATTTCATTCGAAGGATATATTCTAGAAATAATAGTTTATTTACTAAATTTATTTTGATGCGAATATAAAGTGTATCTACTCATCATGATGTCATACTTAAAAAAAAAAAAATGTTTGAAACTTCTATTTATGCAAATATATTTTTGGAAAAAAAAAAAAAACATTAATAATATAAATAAAAATAAAATAACATTTTTTTTTCTTGTTTGATAAATTTACTGATTTAAAAAACTAAAATATCGAAAGTTATTTTGATGGTATTTAAAATATTTTAAATTTTTTTTTATGGGCAAAAAACGAGAAATGTAAATAATTAAAGATAAATTTGACATTGACCTAAACTAGAAATGAAATCGAAAAAAAACTAGTTTTGCAAATCGAATTATCTTAAAATAAGAAATTTAGGTAAATTAAATAATTATAATGAATAACGGGGATCCATTATATAACAATTATTTTTACACATTTAATTAAAAAATAGTTTGTTTCATTACAATTTTTATTATTTTTGATAAACTATAATTAATTAATATGAATTTCTTAGCGCTTAGAGATGATATATATTATAATTACTAGAAATAAATAAATTAATAAATTTTCAAAAATTTCAAAATCATAAAAAATTAAAATTTAATAAATATATATTTTTATGATTAATTTATAAAAACAATGCAATTTGGCTGTTTGCGAAATCTTTCCAGTTTTTAAAGAGTTATGAAAGAAAGATAAAATCAAAACAAAATATTCGCAGTTGTAATCTTTGGTTTTCTCCTCCACCAAAAAGGAATATAATTTGCGCAGCTTCCACCACCAGTTGCAATATCTATATCCAAGAAATGCATGCTTATAGGGGCGGTCTTTAGACCACGACTAGCTGTATAACTGCGGTAGAACTAAACACCGTCGACCAGTCAGTAGCAAAGCAGTCGCGGCCTTAGATAGAACCACCACTGGGCGCACACTTCGTCGTCGCGGCATCTAAGTTATTGCGAAGTCGGAATTCGGAGATTTGCGCGCTCGCTACAAATTTTTGCTCTCGATTACAACGCTCTCAAATATTTTCAACTTTATTTTACTTACAAATACGAACAATTGTGAATTGCATTAATTTTTGTATAAATATTTCAATAAAATATATAAACAAATTCAAAATTTTTCAATTGAATTCCAAACAAAATCCTACTTCCCTGTATTATAAATAAACTATATTTCAATTTAATTTTATCCGTGTGTGTTTATTTATATTAACGGATAATTTATCCAAAATAGACTTGTGTGATTTTCGGACGAAACTGTGAATTTTGTGATCTAGTGTGTGTTAAAAGATATAGCCACGGGGTGGTTGGAGAAGTATGTGTGCCGCCTGGTACTTGCCGTCGCGGCGGCAGTGCTGGCGGCGTCACCGGCGGTGGCAAATAAAAATTTCATTGTTTACAACACCCTTGAAGATGGTGAATTGGAAACCAGGATAAAATGGAAGGACATTACTGCGAAGGAAGTTACTGCAGGAAGAAAGTAAGATTTTGAAAAAATAATTTCTAATTATTTTATACCAAACACAATTCAAAAAAATAAATAAAAACTATATCAAAAATAATGTTTTTGAAGTATAATATTAAAAATTATCAAAATCAAAAAAATATTTATTTAATAATATTAAATTAATTGGCATTCTAGAATAAAAATAGAACACAAATAATTTAACTAAAAATATATTTATGAAATAAAACAATATAACTTTTGATAAAAATATATTATTTACTTTAAATAATTCCTAAAAATTTTAATTAATTAAAAAAATTTGCGCATCTTCACAAACAACCAATTAAAATAAAAACCTATACTTTAAGATGATGTAATTTATAATTTATTTTCGCGAAATATATTTATTGATTAGTTTATTAATTCATCGTAAATATTTAAGTTAATTATAAGACATTTTTAAATGTAATTTAATTAATTATTAATATTATCAAAAATTATTTTTTTATCAAAACGATAAACTTGCTAAAATTTAATTATATATAATCGACATTTTTTTAAACCTATAAATAAATTATATAATATGTAATTATTATAAATGTTCATTTCATTATTGTAATAATTAAAATATTGTATTTTGTTATAAATTTAAAATGTAGATACAGAGGTTATTTGCGAGGTTAGTAGCATTAAAAATATATAATATTTATGATATGATATAACTTGTAACTTATATAGTTTAAGAAAACAATAAATACTAATAAATATAATAAAATATCATATTGCGTTTGTTTAAATTTCTGCAAATAACTAAAATTGATTAATAATTATAAATGTTTCTATAAATGTGGATAAAATTAATAATTAATGATATATTCATTAGTGAAACAGTAATTACTTTTCAATATGTATTTAAATAATTAAGAATTATCAAAACAAAAAAATCATCGAAATTAGAAATAGATATTAATATTGTAAAGTATACTAATTAATTTTCGATTATCACTTTAATTTTGTCAATATAAATCATATATTTGTTTATGTTAATAAATATGTCAACAGCATATCAATAATTATATTTTTTATTAACACTTTCTAATTAGAAAATAATTACAAATTTACTGTATCATACATATATCTATAATTCAAAATATGATGTAATTTATATAATTTTAAATATTTTCGAAAGATTGTAATATTTATTATTTAAAATAAACAATTGTATTGTTTCAGTCTTATATCAGTTTATTTGTATTTACTTCGGAAAATCAAATAAATAGTAATGTAAGATTTTTAGATTGCATTCTTAGAATTCGAAAGATTGGTATGTCTTATGGAAAAAAGTAAAACTTTTGAGAGTTTCTGTTTTAATTAATTAGTAGGTACAGGAAGGAAAAATATATCATTAACAGTTTTTATAATCACAACTGCTTATTTTTAATAATATTTTTGATATCTAAACATAGTTATTAAATCTTTAACCTAATTCCATATTTAATAATAAGATGTATTTACTTTAGATTTGCTTCTAGGCCTGCAATACTTAAAAGTGTAGCAATCTATATAGAAATAAAAATAATATTCAAAAAAATAAAGTTAGTAATTTCTATTAGAGCATTGCTAATTAAATTAACAAGTAAAACCACGGGAAGTTTAAAAAAATTTAGGCGCCGCTGAGTCTTATATTTATCAAATATTACATAAAATATCAAATCATACGATGTGCGAATAAAACCGTGTGATATCAGGTGACATTTTTATTTGCAACATTGCAACGCGATATGCTGACTGACACTTGAATTTATAACATTTTTTAATTGTTGATGTAGTAAATAGATAAAATTAATTAATTAGGTGTAAAATGACTTTAATTTTTATAAATATTATCATGAATATGTTGTTTTGTATCTCATAAAAAAATTTATCTTCGTATTGTATTTATACTTAGAACATTTTTATCTTAAGTGATGATAATAATTAATACTTTTATTTTTACATTTTAAGATGATAAATTTTATCTTTTTTGCAGCTGCAATTTTTTACTGTAGAAGTTGTTAAAAAAGTATTAATTTTAATTCATTTTATCAATTTTTTTTTGATTGTGTGGAAATTTCATTTATAAATTTCACTTAACAATGAAGTTATGTGTAGGTGGATTTGAATATATCCGAATGGCGTGTGATCAAAAATATTTTTATAATAAATAATTTAATTTAAAATAATAAGAAATTGAAAATTCAATTATTTTGTTTAAGTTAAAATTGATTCCAAAATAAATAGTTTTTTACGAATAAATTGCATTTTATTAATTGTGGGTAGAAAATCATTTGATTTTCTTTATAACATTTTTGCTTTTTACTATTCCTTTTGATAGTATTTTTAATAATTTTTATAATAATAAATGGATAGTTAATTAAATAATTAAGCTATAATTTGTATATATTTAATTTAAAAAGCATTATTTTATTTAAATTATTAATAAATATTTAAAAACATATATTAATTATATCA
>CM008234.1:5122341-5150957 GCA_002278615.1 Pogonus chalceus
ACACACACACACATAGCTGTGAACTCTATACAAATAGTCCTTCTTTAAAATGCCTCCAGAGAAAGTGAACAAAATGAATGAAAAATGGCGTATAGACCGCAAATATTTTAAATTAAAAAATTGAATAAAATTCCAGGACATAAATAAATAATAATTATTCCTTTCTACCAATTAATATTTTGATATAAGTGCAGCATATTTTAATGGAATATACAATAGACTTTAGTTATAAAAGCTTAACTTTAAATTATAAAACGAATCTTACAGAAATTTATACAATTAGTTTGAAAAACAAGAATCGGACATGCCACGGTACTGACATTTTGAGTGTATTTCTATAAGTTACTTATGTTTTAATATTCAATGTCGACAGTAGAGTACTATCAAATTTATCATATTTATAATTTTTTTGATAAAAAAAGGTATGTTGAATGATAAATAAAGTACTAGGCATAAAAAATCTTTAAGATGACTTAAAACTGTATGTAGACAATTTTAATTAAAATATGAATAAAGCGAAATTTTCCAGTAAGTTTTGTAAAATATTGTATTTGATTATGATAACTTGAAGGAGCATATCAAGCTCTGAGAAAAATATGTATGCATAAAAGTAAATAATAAAATAATTTTAACGAAAATCAATTAAGCAAACACCTTTATTGAATTTGAATAACAAATAATATGAGTGCCATCGATGACAAGAAAATTATACGATTTAAATCAAATACAAATAGATGCATATATCCATATATTTGATTTAAGACAAATATGGTCACCATTGTAATTGTAATCCAATATATGTATGTAGATACTTAGTATTATTTATATAACCAAGAAATACACACCTGAAATAAGAACCAAAAAATTAATGTACCTTTATAATATCTATATAATGACATACATTGGTTCACAAAGGTATTATTAATATTTAGAAAAGACAAACAAATATCTCAATTACATGATATATTTGAGAAGATATGCATAATAACATTAACTACACATTAGAATAAAGTTTATTGAACTACTCCTATGAATTATTACTGCGATTTGAAAGAGATGAACGCAGCCTCTGCAGTTGTACAATGTAACGTTTCATCCTAATATATGCAATTTGTAACTATCATATTATATACATATGTGTATATGTTTGTATTTCAAACCAATGATCAATTTATTATTATATATCCGATAATAATAAAGATTTGCAACTTTTTATTTCATTGATACGATGTTTGGAATGTGCTAACAACACTTTAATATGCTTGTTTAGTAGAGATTCACATAAAATTATATAATATAAAATGAAATGGACAGTAGTTGGCTATAAAATCTGTATAGAAATTAGATAAATATGTAGATATCTACGTTATTAGGTGAAATCTTTTTTTTTAAATTTAATTTATTATATTTATGTTTATTATTAAGGGTTTGTAATAAAAGTCTAGATTTCTGGAATGAATTTATGTATTTATCAATTACTTATTTAATAAAATTTCAACAAATGTGGTTAATTTTAAACGAAGTTTTTAATTCTAACTGTATGTTTGCAGCAACTGAGCTTTTGTACTTTTTTAAATTACAGCCGTCTCTTAGTTTTTACGCGGTTAATTATACCACTATTTAGGTGATATATTTATAAAATTATATATACTAATTTGTGCAAATTAAATTTACGCTACCGAAAAATATATATTCCTAGAAGTTTTAAAGTGATAAGAGTTTACAGTCAACCCTTTTATAACATGGATAATTTTTTATTGCGGTTTTCATAAAACGCGAAACGACAATGGTGATTTCCCTCTTATAACGTGGTTTCTGTGTAACATTTGAACAATTTAACTAGTTTAAAAAGATTATTTATATTTCTATAGCTTATACTAGATTTATTTCAATTTTTTCATTACCCGTGAAACAGATTCTTCTCGGAAATTGGGAGACCGGCGTATTCAATTTATTTATGTTAACCGATCGAATTAAAAATGTCATAATGTTGGAAAAAATTGCTAAAAAGACTTATAATTCTTAGTAATTATTTAATAATTTGCATTAATATGTATTTAAGCTAATGTATAGGTTTAAATTTATTCAAATTTTTATACTGTAACAAATAAACATCCTACTTTTAAAACTATACATATAAAGAAAAACAAAAGCATGTCTATAATAATAGCTAACTACGATTATTTTTTCTAAATTTTACATTTAACAATTCTCATTGATGATATATAGCACATAGAAAATTTAAATAAAATTCGAAAGAATTCATAATGAACAAACATGAAAACAAAGCAAAATCAACAATACATCGAAAAAATTTAAATAAATATCAAATTACAAGAGTTATGCTCCTTTGTTCCAGGTTGGGCATAAAATTCCGACAACTCACCGATGGCAAACACTTCATCCAGCTTATTTACAACGAAGATGACCAAATCAGTGACTGCGAGTATCTAAAACAAAAACAAAGCGTCACAGATTTTGTGGACACGTTTACAAAAGACATACACTTATTGACCACTGTATATAACGCGACAATAGTTGATTTAGAACAAGAAGGACTACCAGCGAATCTAAAACAGTGGATGAACTATAAAAAATTACGAAAACTGTGCAAAAAGAAACATACAGAATTGAAGAAAATGTTGAGGTATCATAGAAAAATGACTTCAAGAAATAATTCTACAGTTGAAGAAAGGTAAGTTTTTAAATTAAATTATTTTATATAATTTCTGATTTATATGTCTTATGTATCATCTTTAAAATATTTGTAAAAACTGAACCTCATTTGATTTACAGACTTAGAATATTATAAATATTATATGTATCATATAAAAAAAAATATATTTGTTGTTTATTTTCAAAAAATTATCATAATTATAAAGTGGTTAAAAAAGAAAATAAAGAAAGACAGCAAATATAATTTTACTAATGGGATAATATCATTTGGTAGTGGTTAATATTTTTTTAAATGGTTTAAGTCTCATATTTTATCAATCATGCTACTGATCATTTGACTTATCATAAAATATCATAAAAGTCCTGGGTGTTTTTCTATATGGTAGCATGACTTTGCCACAGTTTGGTAGCACAAGCATTGCCAGCAACATGATCAATTACTAGAATAGTTTCTTTAAAATTCTTGATATGTTTCTAGATCGAAATTATAAATCATCTGAAAAATTAATGATGTTTTCGAGTTTAGTAATCTAAGTTACTTTGCGTTTTGACAACGTATACTTATAGAACTTTATAATAATATGAGTAATGGTTATTACTTATTAGCATATTTAATTTTCTTTATGAAACTAGATATTTGTAACAAATATTATGCAAATTAAGTGAACATTGGTTTTATAATTTATTTTTAATAAATTACTTTCTGTTAGGAAATATTTACAGTGGAAACTTGCTTCTGTTTAATGTTTGAAGTTTATATATTTTATTATAAGTTTTACGCTTTGAAGAGAAAATTTTAAAAAATTATTTAAAGATATTATCCAAAATTATATACATTTTATATTTGCTTATATGTTAACATCGTTTTCAAATTATCTCAAATATATGTAGAATTTTAACTCAAGATATTATAAATTACAAAAATTAATAAATAAAATTTATAAAATTCACTCGGCTATTTAGAATTTTTTTCTAATTATTTCTATACTTTAAATTTTCTTGATTTATTATAATAAACTTGTGTATCTTTAAGATATTTAGAAAATGGGTTATTGTTTATTCAAGAAACCTGAGTTTATCCAAGTGTTTTCTAAAAAATCCAAAGTATAATTTGTTATATTGATACAAAAGTAACTAACACTTTTTTTTGTTTTTATCTTATTATTATAATTATTATGTTTTACATCTAAATTCTTATTTCTATTAAATTTGAACAGTGCAAAAAGATTTAATCTTGTTACTGGACATTTAAAAAATTTCTGAGCCAGGCTGAGATAAAAAAAAACATTTTCTAATTATCCTAAAAGTACACAGATTCATTAGAAAATAATAATAATAAGTATATTAGAAAACGCTAGATATTTTTATAAATAGTCATATACATTGCAAAATTATGGCGCATTTTGCCTAAAGCCAGATTTTTGAAATATCCTACGAAAAAGACAATTATAAGAACCAATATTCAAATTGATTTAGTAAAAGTAAACAATATTTTGTTATCTTTAATAGATAAAAAGCCAATTTATAGCTCAATATATTATTTAATGGATACTTTATAGCTGAATTATTGCAAATATTTTTCTGCTGAATAAGTTTCCAAATTTTAATATTTTAATTTAATATAAAACATCAGATTTGGTATAAACTAAACATATTTATTATGAATAATGTTTAAACGAAGAGTTTAGAAAATAATAAAGAAAGAACTTTCTATAAGTAAGGTTATATTCAATGTTCACTGGTATTTGATTAGCATAAACATAATTTTATGTTAATGCCCTATTGTCCTATGTATATAATTACATATATATGAAATATTAAACACGATGCTAATTGATCATGTTGTACGTATGTACATCTTCTTCATGTGGTATTGTTTAAGTATTTATGTTGACGATATTTTACTTCTAAAATATACCATCCCAACCATCCCATAATATATTGTATACTGTAAACAATCATGAAATGTAGAAATCCATTCGTTTTGCTCGTAAATTATTTTTCATGGAAGCAGTGTTTGTAAAATATGCGCGAATTTTTCAATTGTTATAATACTTTTTATAAGCACAAATAAATATGTTGCGTGCTAACTGCTAGTGACATATTTTACTTCGTGTATAAAATAAGAAATATTTTGATTTATTTCAAGTGAGGAAAGTATGCGAAAAATGTAAACTTTTAAATATTTTTGTGCTTACAGATTATAAACTATTTATGCATTTTATTAATACGTATACTTTCTACGCTTTAAATTTATTTTATATTCAAAATTATTTTATAAGATTGTTCGTTATGTATTATTTAATAAAATTTGTCAAAAGATATTTATTTAAATAATAAGCAATACCAACAATGTATTATTTTAATTAATTTGTGGGTGGCACGCATGTAAAAGGTTATGGAATTTCAGAAAGTTGTTCATTGCTTTTATTATTTGTATGCAAAACGAAATATTGTTTAAAGTTAACATTTTTATTGATTTATTATTGAAAGATAATAATCTACATAGTGTCCCAAAAGAATCGGGGTATTTCCGAAGTTTGGAAATCTCTCGAACATTTCAATCGCAAAATTTAATCGTTGAAGATGGTTTATTGGTTTTAATTCTTGCACAAGCTGAATTTTGTAAGGTTTAAGATGCAAATCCTTCCTTATAATTCTTTGTAACGACGATTTTCGAACGTTTAATTTTGACCCTTTTGGGACAGTCTATATAAATGATATTTCGTTACCATGGGTTTATGTATTACTTTATTTTGGATTTGTATAAATATCAAATATTGTAGTTTGTGTAGAATTTTTATTTAATTATGGATCTTTGCTTATTATAAATCATTTTTTTAATAACTAAGTCCATTTATCCAAGTTTTAAATAAGTTTAAACTAATTTTTAATAATAAAAATATTGAGTTTAAAATGAAAATTAAAAGCTACTAGAAATATTAGTAGTAGGTATGTAAAATTTTTAAGGAATGGAAAAATTATTAGGAACGGACTAGCTTAAAATTCTTATTTTTATTGCAGATATTTAAATTAAGTTTAATAAAACAGAAAGTTTAATTTTCAAATTTATTTTATTGTTTTACGATTTGGGTCCTTAAAGTATGTAAATAAAAAAATTGTAATTACAAAATATATATTTAAAAAAACAATTTCTATTTTCTTTGCATTTGCTTTAATCTCTTATTGGTATAGTATTCTTCACTTACATTTAAAATAATATCCATTTTTCGGATAAGGTACAATTTTTGTAAACAACTCTGAAGTATTAACTGTACATTTGCTCATATTTAATTGAAAAATTTATATAAAATAAATAAAAATATGCGCAGTATCCATTGTAACATTAAACACAAATATTCCAGCCACCACGGGCAAAACAGTGATCACAAGAACCATGACAACAACAACAACCACCTTTATCACCATAACAACACTCATAATCAACGTACACGGCGTGCTACAAGTTACGATCACGACAAATCCTGGAACTATCTTTTATTCCCTGGCACTCTTTGGTGCGGTCATTCGGATGCTGCGAGTAACTATACCAAATTAGGGTTGATGAGTGGAACGGATAAATGTTGTAGGAAACATGATTTTTGCCGTTATAATATTCCTGGTTTTGGCACACGATATGGATATTTTAATTCCAGGCCGTTCACGATCAGCCAGTGTATGTGTGATTTGAGGTATGATTTATTTTCATTTATTATTTTCTTTTATCCAGACATAAAAATCTATATTTGTGCTTAAGATATATCAAACGATTCTAAGATGCAAAATCCTTATAAACAAAAATAATCGCAGCTTCTAAGTTATAATTTCGTGATATTATTAATATTTAATCTTAGCTCTGGATTTATTTATTTTTTTAATTTAACTTCCATAATACAACATTTAAAAACAATGATTAAACGTAAAATATCCCTAAATTAAACACATATTTTAAAATTTCGTACTTTTGGGCTTGTAATTATAATCTTTTGATCATTAAATTAAATTTTAAACAAAAAGTAGTTTGTTCCTATTAGAAATAAACCGTAATTATTTAAATAACATAAAATAAAAACAAAGCAAATAACTTTAGATTTGCGTGTATAATTATAAATTTAAAGAACAAAAAAATAGTGTTTACATTTCAAGGATTTTATCTTCAAGCAAATGTAGGCCCTGATATTAAACCCGAAATGAATATCACTTTATTAAGATCACCAATTTCAAATCATACGATCCAGATTCTAACCTTCAAACACGAAATAACAATAATTGATAATTCTATTTCATGGTTATATGATGTCATTTTATATGTAGAAATCAGATTTATCAAAATATGTTTCGTAAGCTTGTCCAAACAGAGCAATAATAGAAAATCCTGGAAATTCTTATCCTAGTATAGTTATAGCAAGAATTTTCAAGAACGGCCGCATTTAATTTGTTCTAATAATTAAACTACTTTGTAACCAAATTAAAATGTTTAATTTTATGACATAATTTCTGAGAATCTCAGATTATAATTGAACAAATTGATTAACATCGTAATAAAAATATGTCTGCTTAAATGTTTTGTAAATAAAATTCTTTTTGTGTTACAAATTATAAAAACATAAAATAAATACTTCTCCGATGGAATGTCATAAGTAACAAAAGGTTATTAATAATAATTGCGTAAATAAAAATCGCACAAAATTAATTTATACAGACGCGGTTCAATAGTGACAACACAAAAATAATGTTGTACTCGCATGCGTTTCATTCATTATGATCACCTGATGATTTTATTTGAAATAAAGTCGTTAAATCATGTATAAAGATTGTTTTACGATTTCCAATAAATAATCAAGGTGTAAGTGTCTTTTATGAAAACTCTATATAATTGTTTTTAATAATGTATTAAAAGAAATGTTTATTTATGTCTATGTATTATTAATTTATTTCAATTATTGAAAGTAAAATTTCATTTAAATAAATTGATGTTTAAATGCTAAATTTATTAATATTCAATTGATTTTATTCATAAGTTCTAGTTCATGGCCACTGGTTTTATTACCTTTTATTATCTTCTATTATATTCTGCTAACATTAGATATATCGTAAATAGTTAAAATGAATACAGTAAATTATATTCTTGTGGTTAAAAACTAACCGAAGAAACGATATTTGATATTAATCTTAAATGAAATATTCTTATTAGTTGATTATATTATTTAAATATCTGTAACATTCTAAATATGTATTTAATTATCAAATATATGAATATATAATAAAACAAATCATTTTNAAAAGTTGAGTTTAAAAACGATTTTCTAAAATACATTTGATTTTATTATGTACTTAACTGACGCATTTTGTTGCGATAATTTTAAATATACCTAGAATTAAGTTATGGAAATTAACTGTTTTCAATAAATTTGCATTTAAAGTTTATGTAGTTATCTAATAAAAATTAGATAAATAACAATAACTTGTAAATTGATACAGATATTCAAATTCTAATATCACCAATAGATTTTTAGTGTTATTTACAAAGACCATAAAATTTGTATATAGTTACCTCGGAAAACTAACGTCTCTAGTGATAAATTGAGTTTTTTTTTTTTCATAACAATTGATTTTATATGTATTTTGTGCAATTTTTAAAAAGAGATATATATATATATNAAAAAACAAAAAAACATCAATAATTTAAGACGTGAAAATTTTAAGATTTTACTAGTATCAGTCGATTTCTCGTGCCATTTTACTTTTTTTTGCAACTTATATACAATTATCTCGCAAACTGAGCATTTTATAACAATATTTTAAAAATTGAATAATTTCTCATGGGTATACATACATTCGAAATTTTTTTGAAAATTTATTTTAATTTGTGATTTTAATATCTTATCGATTTTATTTTAGTGTGAGGATTTTGAATATAGTTGTACATATGGTATTGAAATTAACAGTTTTTAAGATATTTGCATTTTCAACTTAAAAATTTAAATTCTAGTCGAGCGGTAGATTTCTGGTGTCATTTGACATTATTATATTTTATAAGATGTCCAAAAAAGGTCGGGGTATTTCCGAAGTTTGGAAACCTCCCGAACATTTCAATCGTTGATTTTAATTCTTGCACAAGCTGAATTTTGTAAAGTTTCAGATGCAAATACTTCCTTATAATTCTTTGTAAAGACGATTTTCGAACGTTTAATTCTTGACCCTTTTGGGACACCATGTATAACCGATTATTAAAGAATAATTATATAATATGTTTATTTTTCAATATATAAATTTCGAGGAAATAATATTTTTAATTTTTAGATCATGGTTGTCATGTTCTACTAGAAAAAATTGAGTTACAAATAATCCTTGAACAAACATAGCAAAATAATAACAATTTAATAATTTAAACATAATTAATTATAACTTCAGGGTATTATCGAAATCAACTAACAATCAAAACTATCCAAAAAAAAGTGTTATAAAAGAAGTACTATTAAAAACTTTCTCTAATTTATTTTTATCCTTAATTTCCAAGAATTCCAAGAGTACAAACGAGAAATATATTTTCATGCAGTGCTCCGCAAATAGCATGCTTTGTAACTGTTATTATCTTGAGCAATAAACGTTTGTATCCATTAACAGACTATTAAAATGTATTTAATAAAGATATTCAATTTCACATTTTTCTGCATCCATATAAATTCTTATCTGCGGACATGTTCAACACTTGCAGTGTTAAGAAATTAAATTCGTTTATGTTCAAAATAATATAAGATGTAGTCATTTCGATCGTAAATATATTTAATTATAATTCAATACAGCAAATAGATATCATTATATCGTTTGATTATACGTATGCTATAAATAATTTAATTATTTTAGAAATTTATTATTTTATATTTTCAATTGACTTTTAAATTGTATGTTGTTAAAATAAAACAATTTATACATAAATAAATTAAAGAATAATATGCGATAATAAATATTGATTAATTTCAATGTTTTTCATCTTAAAATTTAAGATAAAGTACTTAAAAAATATGAAAGATAATTACAAAATAACAATTGTTCCTAATTTTTATTTAATATACGTTTCTTTAATTCTTTAAAAAATGAATGTTTCTAGAAAAATAAGTTCAACTTTATCTCAAACAAGAAATAAAACATAAAGCATAGTTTTAGTAGAAATATAAGTAGTTCTATTTGCAATTAAGATAATGATTAAAAACATTTCTTCTTTCTAATCAAAAACAAGTTGAAATAGTTCATAAATCACATTAGTCGATGAACTTGTATTCCAAGTGACATATATGCTATATGCAAGGCTATATTGGTACCACTTTTTATTTCAGATTGTGAAACTTGATTGTGGCGTGATTTTAGATTGAAGTTTTGACGGTGTAATACTTTTATGAGTTACTTTAAATCGTATTTTTATTGTAACACCATCAAATATATAACAGTATAAAACATATATAAAAAAAAATTAATTCTAATGTATTGGAGTTTTTTTCGGTTTTGATTCTAGATAAGATTCTTGTTAAAATTCGAAATAACTACATATTTACAGACTTTACTTGAAGTAAAATTTAACTTTGATCATATTTTAGAGCGATGCAAAATCAGAAAAATCTTTTATCTTGTCTCTACTTTTTGAATAAGAAATAAATAAATAAATTTGTCTTAATATTCTTATTATAATTTTAATTATAAATTAATACAATTATTGTAAGACAAGTGATAGTTAAAATTCGCAGTATATACATATATTTTTCGTTTTTGCAATCAGAAATTTGACCTTGAAAGACTAATTCAAAAATTAACATTTTAATAATGAGTAATAATCAATAGTACAATAAAATATTTAAAACTTATATGTATATTAATTCTATTGTCATTGAAATAGCTATTTTAAATTTCGCTCTTGTTCTATGACAGAATATTAACATAAACATGAATAACGTGGTTTATTTATAGCATCCATTACAATTTTCCTTAACTCTTGCATTGACTATAAAAACGTGATATCACTAAAATTTGATAAAATTCAAGGTTAATTACATGCAATGTCTGGTATTGCAGATCATAGTTCAATGAAGAATATCGTCTATAAAAATTATATCATTTGAAAAAAATCAGATTATTGTATCAACATATTTCGATCACATGTTTAATTTAGGATTTAGAGTGAAATATTATTTATAAAAAAAGGGTAGAATATTCTACATATTTAAAAAAATCTTTGTTTGGAAGTTAAAAGTAAAAATATGTACTTAAATTTTAGAGTTTGTTTATGTGGCAAATGTATCATAAAAACAATTTTTTATTTTATATGTCTCATTTTCAATTTAGTTTAGTAATACAATGAAGGTTTAAGAATTATTTAAGTAAATGTAAACAGAAAATATAAGTTAGTTCTCAGTAAAAACATAATCGCGAAATAAATGTCAAATTTACCTTAACAAAACCTCTTCAAGATTGTAAAGGCTACAATTTCCCAAGCAATTCAAACATGAATGGTGCGGCATTTTTCAGCAGAAAGAAAAAAGGAATAATAACATTTAAGAAATAATAATAAAATTTTGGAAAAGTGCATAAAGACGCCAGGTATTTACGAACAGTAATGAATACCATAGTTGTTCATTTCTTACATCTTTATAAAAGAACATTTCTTGCATTGTTACCTAGCAAAAATTTTACAACAAAAAAAAAAAAAAAAAAAAAAAAAAAAANATGTCTAGATAAATTGTATTTGAAAATTATTATAATAATAAAATGTTTGTACAGAAAAATGTGTTTATTTACAAGAGACTAAATAGTAATTAAATACAAATAAGTAATTTTAAGTATTGATTGTTTAAAATATTGTAAAGCTTAATATTTGTATTGTAATATAAATATGCAAATATTAGGTTAGGAAATTGTTGTAAATTATATTATTTAGTATAAATGGTCTGTAAATCAAATGAGGTTCATTTTACAGGTATTACAAATTATATTTTGAAATTTAAAAATATTTGAATCGGGAACAGAGCAGTTTTAATTGAAATTCTTAAAACAGTGCCTAGTTCCCTTTTAATCTAAATAATCGAGCGACATTCCCTGTAAGGGAGATACAATAGAGTCATCAAAACGATACGAACAACCTTCGATTCTTGTTCAGTGAATAAAAGACAAAAAGTCAAAAAGAACAAGGAATCTCCCTAACATACCATCAAACTACCACCACCCTACAAATATGTTGTTGCACAGTGGTCCAGGCCGAGGGGAGACACCATCTACGTCTACAAATTTTACGTCACAGTCTCGGAATGAATCCGAGACGTTGGAGTCCAGAAATCGCAATCGCAGGGATTTGGGCGACTACCTCAGAATTCCAGGTACAAAATGGTGCGGAAAGGGAAAAAGCGCGTCTAAGTACACGGATATGGGCATGTTCAGTAGGACGGACAAGTGCTGTCGACGGCACGATTCCGCCTGTCCATACTGGATCTCAGGGTTTGAAACCAAGTATGGACTGTTCAACTGGAGGGTCAACACGATCATGCACTGCCACTGTGATGAACGGTGAGTGCAGTTCTAGATAGATGTTCTTCTGATCAATTGTGCTGATAGAGCACTCTTTTTTTGTTTTAAATATTTTTCATTTTATTCGATAAGACTTCATATCTTTCAAATATTATTAGATTCATATTCATGTGCATAAATAAACGACCCAACATGTTATTACCACTTCAGCAGATTTCCATTAATAAAAAATAAGTAACACACGACTTTATTTGTAATTGTGTTCAAAATAATGCTTTAAAGATAAATTTACAGTTATTATTATTATTTGAAAATATGTGAAGTGCATCTAAACTATCTTTTTTGTTCAAATACTTAAAATTTTAAATGAATATTCATATATCAAAGAAAATAAAACTAACCGTAGAAAATACTTTATCTATAGCTAGTATCTTTTTAAACTTCCAATTTACTTCCTTAGAATTAAATCTTTGATTAAAGTAACAACAAAAAAGTCTTTTGAGAAGTAACAATACATAAATATGTTCTATAATTAAGATCACAAATGAATCTCTAAATATTGTAACACTTGAAATTTCGATTTTAAAATTTTTGACACTTTGATTTTATGGTCTTCAATTATGTTTCAATAATATATTTGACATTTATTATATTTCTAGACATTTATTATCCATTTAATAAAATTTGACAGTAACTGATTACTCTACACTGAACAAGGTATTGAAAATTTGTTCAATAATATTTCTTATTTTCGGATTGAAAAACATAAATATCATAAACCAGTTTACTTGCAAAAGCAATAATTGGAAGGTTGTTTAAAAACCAAAATGAATATAAGTATGTAGATTAGCATATCTTGTACTGATATGCATACCGATTTGAATAACTAAAATAATATATAGGATTATCTTCTGTGTAGAGAAATGTATGCTGTATAATGCTTCAAGCAGAAAATTGTAAATTACTTATAATTGTTTCGTAAGTTAAAGAAAATATGATTATTATAAAAGTAACAATAACCTTGTACTCGTGTAACTTCAATATTTATTTGTCTTAATTTTTATTATTTTTTAGATTGTAGATTTAGTTGAATAAAATTATTTTATATTCTTCTAAATATATGCATGTATTAAAAGTAGAAATTTGCATGAAATTCTAAAGTAAATTTAAAGATAGTGCTGCCTTATATAGAAATCATGCAAGTCTTAACAAGTTGGCAAGAGTGCAAGGGTGGTATTGTGACGCGACGCCGGCCGTCACATCAATATTAAACACAACGTCAGTCGGCCGTCTCGTTGCAGTCAAGTTACCGTCATTTACCGTCATTTGTCGGTCACTTACGCTAATCAGACCGCAGACCCTAGACCGGCTTTGCTTCTGCAAAAGCTTATTTAACTACGATTGCTGCAAGAGTCAGAACTACGTAGAACTTTGTTAAAGATTATATGGGAAAATTATGCATAGGTAATAATGTAATTGGTCTTATGAATTCTAAAAGATATATGTTTCTTAAGTGCTAATGTACTGAACTTTAGCACTTACTGTCTAAACTTGCAAACTGTGAATATATATATTTTTTTCATTTAACAAGCCTATAGTTTATTCATAATATAGTCATACAAACTTTTTTTACTTTATAAAATAGTTTTTTAATATCTCAAATTATCTTATAAACTAACAATAAAAAATCTGAAATTATACATCCATTATTGGAAATTCATTACAAGATAATAACTTAATTAGAAGTAATTAATAGGTCAAGGTTTTATAATTGTACCTTTATAAATGTTAATATAACTTGACAAGGGATGATAAACAAATTTATATCAAATCAAATTTCGACAAAAATAATTTTACGTTGTTAAATTTTATTATTTTTCTTCAAATCTGTAAATTTTATAACCGTCCCTTTTTCAACAACAACAAATTGAATCAAATGTCAAAATACATAAATCCATTTAGAAAAGATACGATAAAAATCACCACCCCTAAGTGAAAAATAACTGAAATCAACTTATCAAGTGTTACCATCATCGGCAATCTTTCTAACAAATTCACTGAATATCTAACGACAGCATCTGTCATCTAAGTCGACAAAGGTTAGGTATCTTTTTACCTTGATTTATTAATAGATATGATCAAAGTCAACATGGTACAAGAAATAGAAGAAAATCGTTTGCAATATGTTCACTCAAGTGCAGGTAAACACTGGAAAGATATTGTCAAAACAGCGCATATATTAAATACTAGAATAATTTGAAGAATGTATTAAATATGGAATAAAGATAAATTTGCGGAAATATAATAAATATTTACAAATTCTGAAAGTACTTTCGTTGAATTGATGAATAAACCATTAAGTATAACATCAGATATAATATTAATATGCATTCCACTTTTTATCAAATACTATAAATTCTCAATAAACCAGTCAACGTAAGATAAAAATTTAACTGTAGGTAATAATTTTCTAATTTTATTCTGATAACTTTGTCCATCGAACTAATTGGGTGGTCGTGAAAAAAATTTCTAATACAGGAAGTTGTTCATTGCTACTAGCAACAATTAAAACGATGTTTTTATGATATTTTTGTTACAAATTTTAAATAATAAAACTAATTATTTGAAAACTGGTTCTAAACGAAATAAAAAAATAATAGACATGTCTTAATTTAGTAAATTGTATCATTTACATATGCAAATATAATATATGTATGTTAATTATTTTTAATTTGTGTCAAATGGTTAAAGATTATTAAATTTATATGCAATTAAGTTATAATTACTTGTAATATTGATATTAATAAGATATTTTGCTAATATAATTTATATATTTATATGATTTAATTATTTATTGAATTCGTAATAATGATTAGAGTTAAAATGGTTTGAAAAGCGGAATAATATTAATGATAAAATCTAGCAACCCTTTCCTTTTGAAAAAAAATTCCAATACACAAATGTAATACTGAAACAATAGGAAACAAGCTATAGAAAAATCATCCAGATACACGAGGGTGTCCATTCTTTCGCCCTCTCTTTTCACTCCAGCTGTCGACCCCAACCCCCAACACCCAACCATCATCAGCATCATGCGTGAACTAACAAATGACAAACGCGATGCGACAGGGCTGTACTCGATGGTGCATTTCATTTGTTCAATAGTTGCAATGAGAATTATACATATAGAAAAGAAACCGGCTTATTTTGTACTTATATTTCGAATAGTCAGTCAGTCACCAGTATAGTGTGGGTGATTTTTGACTTCTATGAATGAATTGAGTTGTTAACACGAATTCTAATGATGATATACGGAGTAACTGAAATGTTATTGTGTTTTCTATTGGGGTGGGGTATTATTGTGTTTGTGTAATGGAAGTTATATAGGTTTAATGTCATTTGGAATTTACGTATTCTATACATGAGTGCAAATAAATTTTTATTGTAATAAAATTTATTTATTAATTTTTGAATGTATGCTCTAAGTTTAAAATGTAATAAATCTAAAACTTCTAACACAAAAAGCAACATATTGATTAACTTTTGAAACAATTGTTAAAATAAATCTTAAATACACCATAAGAGAATCAATTACCCATTTTGAACAATTTAATATTAAGTAATAATTTAGTAAATCAACTGAACGGTACAGGCTGAAACTTGAAATAAAAAAGAGATAAAAAACTAATCAAGTTGTGCGTATTAATTTACGTAAGCAAAACTTGACGTCAAGGTTTAAGCTGCTTAATTTTTTATACTTTACATATTTTTTTCGAAGAAAAACAAGTTTCACAATTTAAAATAAAGAAAAATAAGTTGTTAACTTACATTTTGCGACAGCTCGTTCCCAAAATTGTTGAATAATCTGTAACAAAAAACATATTTTATAAGAAACATATTTTCATGAAATGGTAGAAAAGTCCACCATTAGAAATAAATAATTATACACCTATGTATTAATATACTAAAATCCTACTACTAGAAAACTAAAATCCAAATCTTACAAAACGCATTCTTGATTTTATCGTTCAAATATATAACATCGTTTGAATTTCATTATCATTTTAGCTGTTTATTTTATTTCGATCTGTGGTCCAGATTTATTTGAATGCTTTATTTCATTATTATATCAATTCCTTTTCTAAGCAAACCTACCTAATAACTTTCTATTTGGAAATAAAGGCATATTTAACAATTATCGACAAATCTAAACAAGTCTATTTGAAATCAAGACAACTTAAATTTGCATATTTATTTTATCGCGTATGTTAGATATTTTCATGTTACTGTTAAATATTACTTTATCTGAATCGAAATCGATTTTGTGTAATGTTTGATATAGTTACAAGATATTAATGTTCTCTTGTCAAATATACAACGAAATAATTTAAAATGTTGTCTTTTAAATGTTAATTAATATCGATTAAGAACAAGACTTGTTTTTTTTTTTTCATTTGTATATATGTATATATTTGTTAAATTCTATTAGTTTTAAGTATTTTTTAATAAAATAAAGTTTTTTAAGTAAAATATTGAATATAAAAAGTTAGGTAAAGTTTTAAACTGTGAATAACCCTTTGATATAGAGAAAATAAAGTGTTAAAACAGGGTAGATAGCTGAAAGAAGTATAAAAGTGGGCTGAACTGAATTCCAGATTTCACGGTGCATTGTTGATTCGTACTATATCGTGAATTTATATAACACAATATTCCATCATCAGGACCGTTTCCAATTTGAAACCGTTCATAGCGCGTGATAAATTTTCGGTTTCGGTGGTTTCGGTACACCGCTACACCCCTGATCGCTGTCAGCAAGAAGCGGCCAAAGAAATGGCCCGTACAATCATTATCTGATTGAGAAGTATCTTCACACTTGGCCGCACCCATTCTGCCGCTGTCAATGCGAACGCAAGCGCGGGGTGCATGTGCCTTTACTTCTCACTAAATACTAACTTACTAGACTGTCATTTACAATAAACAAAATCCAATCAATTCTATTTATTCTATTTTATTTTCTTGACTTATATTTCACCAATTGTTACTCTACTCTATATCAATTTATTTTTTCCAAACAACTTCCTTCTAGTACGAATAATTTATTTTAAATATTTAATCTTGAAATATCCTAAATTGATTCACCTAAATAATGTTTACTCAAAGGTTAACGCGTTGTGCAGCATGCGGCGGTGTACGATGCGTGATTGTTTTAAATAGCTGTCTAGATTGTTTTATTTGGTGCGTATTAATTATCGCATCGCTCTGTCTTCTCGTTAAGTCACTTTGTTTTTGGTTGCGGTTAAAGTGAGATGACGAAATGCCGGCACGAGTGATGTTCAGAAACGTTTTTGGAGGAGTGTTTGAATTCATTAAACATCTACTAATTAAATAATTTGGAAGGAACGTTATAGACTTTTAAATTGATGTTTGTCTGCCCTTATAATTCTTGAGGTTATATTTGTTAATTTTGCAAAAAATATATTTGCTATAAGTTCACTTACTGTATTTTAAAATACCGAATAATTTTCCTGGGTTTTAGGATAAATAATTTAAAAGATTTAACTCCTATTTATTTTATAATCATTTGTTTTGATACAAATAATTTTTTTCAATTTTAAAGAAATAAATTTTCAGTTGCATATACGAAAAGGAACAAAATATATCTAAGAATGTCCAAGCATAGTGGACACACAATAGACCAAGCACTTCTTAGGTGAACGTTACCGATATCACTGTTGTTAGTGGACACTGGCAGCGGAAAAATAATTATAGGGGATGGAATTGTTAAAAAAATACGGATTGACCTTTCAACATTTTTTTCTCACACATCTTCTGAAAGCCAAGTTATTAATGTCTTTATTTGACGCACAATTTTTTTTCGGCTATTTTTTGTTGTTTTTTCATACCATGAATTTTCGGGTTAATATTATCTTCTTATAATAGTTTTTATATGCGTATTATCTGCTTCATCACAGGAATATAATGATTCCATAGATTCACTTTTAAATAAGAATATTTAGTTTTTTATGTTAGTTTTAAATGTATTTATTTTGCATTATGTTTTATGTTTATAAAAACTATATAATTATTAGTTTTATTATATGTTTATATAGTGTACTGTCTTAATGAAATATGATTGAAAAATACAAAAATAATAATTTTACATATATTTAAATGTGTTGAATTTAATTATATGTTAACGTATTAATTTTATAAATTTTATTTATTTAATTACATGTTTACCTATAAACTATTGCATTTCCAATCATAGTTCCGTGTTTTCATAAAAAAAAAATAGGTTATGAATTGAAATAGCGTTTTTATTTCTAATGCAAATTAAATATAAGCACGTATGTACCAGTTTCCTTTGATAGGATGATGTGCAACAACCAAAAAATAATACAAACCGGCGTCAGTTAACGTTGGGGTAACTACTACTGTTGTTACCCTGTAAAACAGTTACCGAGAACCGGCGACCACATCACGATACAGTACGCATCAATACGCAACATTGTTCGATTGTTCGAGAATAATGAACTAGATTTTATAAGCTTTTTATACTGTCATCAAAATATACTAACTTTTTACTGATATGCAGCAAATAAAAGCTGACCAATGATTAATGAAATTCTAAGTTTCCGAATTTGATTTATATTTAGGTTAAAGAATTATTAACAAAATATGTAATAGAAATTAAGTAGCTCGTAAATCTAGCAAATAAAATAATTTTTATGCAAAATTATTAAATACTTGTGCAAAATAGTTTTTTTTTTCTTTAGTTTACGTAATATTTGCAAGAAAAATATATAAAAAAATAACTTTTTGTTAAATTTATTTTTTAAATATTATAAACATAACCATTAAAATACTACTGATGGCTTTTAATTATTCTTGAAAAACGCAAATAGTTAAAAAAACTAAAATGAAAACAAGAACATCAAATTGCTATTTCTATAAATAATGTTTTTGAATAACAAGTTTTTTGAAATTGATACTTAAACTACTTAATTAATAATTATTAATTTTATTTAATGTTCATGACGTTATTTAAAACATTAATTAGTTGATTTTTGAACTGAATAAAAAAAAAAGAAAAAAAATAGTGTATTCAGTTTATATCATTTACATGTATTTACCCCTTTGGAGTCAATGGCAAACTTGTGAAAACCAGCTATAAAAATATAACGTAACACACAATTATTTGGGTATACAGTACCAGGTTTGGTGCCAGTCCCAGTAAGCGACGGACCGGAAGACAGATAACCAGTGCATAGTCGTCTCCTGCCTACCGCACAAAGAAACTCGCGAATGCGCGATTATTCTTTATTCCCAGTCAGCAAATTGTTCCGTGTAGGGTCCGTTTCGTCTACTTTATACTGTCTAGTACGTTACATGTTACAAGGCGGAGGGTCGCATCATCGCTTGCGGTTGCCGCCACTGAAACGCGTCCGCGTTACATGTTATGACGCTTGGCCTTGCACCCGGGGTCGCTACGCGCAATAAATAAATTTATACCTGTCAGCAGGGTGTCTTTCACTAAATTGCAAACTTACTATTATATTAAGGAATATTGTTGTTTGCGAGGAGAATTAAATGCTTTTTGGTGATTTCAATGACTAGATAAGCTTGGTACCTTTTTCAACTAATTTATTTTTAAATACCATAAACTAGAAATTTTCTTCTTTGTTCAATTTACCTTTGACTCAGACAATATATGAATCATAAAATATTTTGGCATCATGCAACATTTACCGACAAATTCCAATCATTCCAAAATCGATTCATAAATAACTAAAAATTTATTTTAACTATATTTGAAGAATCTTTTAAATACATTTGTTTTTAGGAGCTTTTTTACAAAGTACTTTTATTCTTAAGAGTCTGATATGATACATTTTAAAATTCTGTTTTACAGATTTATATAGACATATAAATATATTCTTTTTGCTCACTTTTTTAGTTTTAATGTTTTAAGGGAATAAACTTCACAAAATCTCAAGGGAATAAAGATACACTTTATATCTCAAAAGCTGGA
This sequence comes from Pogonus chalceus, assembly GCA_002278615.1. Lineage (NCBI taxonomy): Eukaryota > Metazoa > Arthropoda > Insecta > Coleoptera > Carabidae > Pogonus > Pogonus chalceus. The sequence continues at coordinate 5,142,563 of CM008234.1, forward strand.
TACATTAAATTGATAGAGTTTTTGATGCCTATTTTGATAGGGAATTTTATTGCGAATTTAATTCTAAAAAGCGCGTTTTAATATCTATCATAGTTTTTCAGAAAATCGCAAACAATAAAAATGTAAAATATCAGCAAAAATAGTAAGCGTATTGTCTTTAAAAAACTGACAAATTTTTAGGTTGTGTTTATATTTTGATATAGAATTTTATTGTGAATTCAATACCGAAGAGTGCATTTCAATATTATTTAGTATTCGAGAAATCTTCAAAAAACAAAAATGTTCCAATTAATTCAAGTTCAAGTTATTTTCAATTCAGGCGTATGAAAAATTTAATCAATTTAAATTATTACTTTATAAATCCATAAACATCTCAATAACAATATTGATAAGAAATAATTGTATAACTTTAATCTTTTTTACCATATATTATAAGGAAAATTTATAAATAGATCATCTATTCCTGTCATATATTTAATTAAATAAATACGTATCAGAATAATCATGTATATCTAGTGAAAATTACATCACATGCCTACCAAAAAGTAATTTAAATTTAAAGACAAATCATATGTATGTATCAATGTTCAAAACAGACATGCAAGCTTATTATACAATGATCCAACTTTCATTTAAAAATTGACCGGAAGAAAAATACCATGAATAACATTTCACGTATCATTCTATTTGTCACACAATTTCCGCGCTGGACATTAAACAAAGCAACAACACCTCGTTATATTCTCATACTCTTATTTATACTTATCCTATAAACATAGTATAGCATAACAACATACATGGTTATCTGATGACAAGATTGTTTAGTAAATGCGTGTGGGAAATAAACAAGAGTAGTCCAGCAATCAGGGACTGTAAAATATCGTTTTGTTCTGGGCACAATCGTGTTAAGGTGAGATAATCCGTTTAATAGAAATTTGTTATGGTCAGAAGTCATTTGTACTTGTGTCACTTCGTAGAAGTTTCAATTGTTTTTCTTATTTTTCCAAAATAAATGGTGAAAGTTATTTATTAGATGAGTTTATTAATTCAAGGTTTTGCCTCAAGCACATTTACATATATTGTTATAATTTGTCTGAAATTCAAGTCTTAACATGTTTATTATATATACTGAAATATTTCATGCAGAAAATCATAAATATATGCGTAACTTTGTAATTATTGTGACAAATTTCACAGCTGTGATATATAAATAAAATTGATTGTTATTTATGCTTAAATAGATAAGAAGAATATGCGTCAATATTGATAACAAAGAGATCACAAAATCGCAATATATGGATACCTAAACACATAAATAGAGAACTATCAACGCAGAAAGAAAATCGGCGAGCACAGCGTGATTTTGTATTGAATTATTTTCACACCATCGACCTCGAACGATATATCGCGCAACATTGATTTATATGTCCCAAATTTAATAATCTATATGCGGACAGAAATTTGCAAACTAACAAAGACGTCGTGGTTATGGCTTCGTTATGTACCTGATTTCTATATTTATGTATATCAACTTTATTTAAATTGTTCACGACAATCTTGGTTATTTTATATTTAAACAATCAATTAAAGTTAAATTCTTAGAAGATAAAGACTTTACTATAATTAGTTTTTGCAACGATTTACTAATTTACTATTTATTACTTCATAGTAACAACACATTAATATTTATTGTTCCCAAAAAGTAATTAAATTTTTAACTTAAAAAATAAATCAAAACTTAATTGTTGTTAATTTATTTAAGAAGTTCTTTAAGATATATTTTCATCTCCGTTTTGAAATTAGAATATGATTTATTGTTATCGAAATAGACTAAAATTTTTTAAAATATGTTATTTATCTTTGTATCTTAATATAATTGTTGTACAAGTAATTTAACGACGTCCATTATTATTTTCAGTGAATAAATTATTTATTATTTATCAATTTTAATTAGAAATTAAAGATACATAAAGTATAAATATGAATAGATTTACGCGATGGAAAAAACAAATTTTTAAATTATTTACCATCCGAAGTAAGTGAAACATGGTTAAGGAGAAGGACTTATAGTTAAATAAAAGTAAAATAGTCAAAACTAAAACTGCTTTTAATCATAAGTTTCAACAATAAAATATTTGATAAAAATCATTCGTAGTTAATTATTTATCAGAGGTTGGATTTCTTTGTAATAAAAATTAACATATTTTAGTATAATGATACTTCTACAAAAGTTTTAACTCTATTTAAATGATTTTAAGACGTTTAACTGATAGTACGTACTAAAAATAAAATATATCAAAGTAATATTTATTAAATATTAGTACTAATTTCATATTCTAATAGAAGTTTTGAAAACTAATATTAAAGAAAATTGAAAAAAAAAGTGTTTCTTTACTATATATAAATTATGAAACTAAGTAATGTCTAAAATTTAGTGTTCAAAGAAATAGTAATATAATATTTTATAAATTTTTTCTTGTCATAATGATCTAAAAATTTCATGCATTTAATTCAATATTTATATGTAAATAAACCGACAAATGAATACCGAAAATATTCTTTGATTTGTTTGTCATTAAGCGAAGTGTAGAAAAAAGAAATATTTAAAATATCTAAAATAAATGATGCAACAAATAGTGAATNTTCAAGTCTTAACATGTTTATTATATATACTGAAATATTTCATGCAGAAAATCATAAATATATGCGTAACTTTGTAATTATTGTGACAAATTTCACAGCTGTGATATATAAATAAAATTGATTGTTATTTATGCTTAAATAGATAAGAAGAATATGCGTCAATATTGATAACAAAGAGATCACAAAATCGCAATATATGGATACCTAAACACATAAATAGAGAACTATCAACGCAGAAAGAAAATCGGCGAGCACAGCGTGATTTTGTATTGAATTATTTTCACACCATCGACCTCGAACGATATATCGCGCAACATTGATTTATATGTCCCAAATTTAATAATCTATATGCGGACAGAAATTTGCAAACTAACAAAGACGTCGTGGTTATGGCTTCGTTATGTACCTGATTTCTATATTTATGTATATCAACTTTATTTAAATTGTTCACGACAATCTTGGTTATTTTATATTTAAACAATCAATTAAAGTTAAATTCTTAGAAGATAAAGACTTTACTATAATTAGTTTTTGCAACGATTTACTAATTTACTATTTATTACTTCATAGTAACAACACATTAATATTTATTGTTCCCAAAAAGTAATTAAATTTTTAACTTAAAAAATAAATCAAAACTTAATTGTTGTTAATTTATTTAAGAAGTTCTTTAAGATATATTTTCATCTCCGTTTTGAAATTAGAATATGATTTATTGTTATCGAAATAGACTAAAATTTTTTAAAATATGTTATTTATCTTTGTATCTTAATATAATTGTTGTACAAGTAATTTAACGACGTCCATTATTATTTTCAGTGAATAAATTATTTATTATTTATCAATTTTAATTAGAAATTAAAGATACATAAAGTATAAATATGAATAGATTTACGCGATGGAAAAAACAAATTTTTAAATTATTTACCATCCGAAGTAAGTGAAACATGGTTAAGGAGAAGGACTTATAGTTAAATAAAAGTAAAATAGTCAAAACTAAAACTGCTTTTAATCATAAGTTTCAACAATAAAATATTTGATAAAAATCATTCGTAGTTAATTATTTATCAGAGGTTGGATTTCTTTGTAATAAAAATTAACATATTTTAGTATAATGATACTTCTACAAAAGTTTTAACTCTATTTAAATGATTTTAAGACGTTTAACTGATAGTACGTACTAAAAATAAAATATATCAAAGTAATATTTATTAAATATTAGTACTAATTTCATATTCTAATAGAAGTTTTGAAAACTAATATTAAAGAAAATTGAAAAAAAAAGTGTTTCTTTACTATATATAAATTATGAAACTAAGTAATGTCTAAAATTTAGTGTTCAAAGAAATAGTAATATAATATTTTATAAATTTTTTCTTGTCATAATGATCTAAAAATTTCATGCATTTAATTCAATATTTATATGTAAATAAACCGACAAATGAATACCGAAAATATTCTTTGATTTGTTTGTCATTAAGCGAAGTGTAGAAAAAAGAAATATTTAAAATATCTAAAATAAATGATGCAACAAATAGTGAATGTTAGTACTTCAATAAATTGGTTTATATAATGGTATAGGCTGCTGGGTAACAACAATGCATTGCACGATAGTGTTCGTGTTTGTAGTGCATGGTGCATCCATATTATATCAACAGTAACATACAACACCTGAAGTATCGTTCACAGACTCGGCGACACATCGTTAATGTGTAGGTTACTGTCGTTAAACACTTTAACGATGTACCAAAGAAATGTGATAAGACAGTTCCATGCTCAATAAATCGTTTGAAATTGACTCGATACCCAAAAACAAGCTCTGAGCACTGGTTAAACTAAGCGGCACACATGATTATATTTTTATCTGTTTGTATAGTATTTTTCACTTTCATTCAATATTAAATTAATTTTAAATCTATTATATCTAGAAAATGTTCTTAATTTTTAATTCCAGGTTTATTCTTATTTACTTAACTTAGTTTTATTAAACAATAAAATAATATTTAATATTTGGAAGAACTCTTCTATTGATACTACCAATTGGTGGTACTTTTGTAGTTAGCTTGCACCAGTTGACTGTGAAAATATCTTATAATAAAAGCTTAATTTCGAAGTAGTCCATTTCATTTAAGAATAAATGTTATCTTTAATGTATATTTATTAAAATATATTTTTTTTATTTATATAGTATTAATTCCTATAACATTATATTATATTATCTTCGTGGATATAAGACAATCGAATTTAGATGAATAATAACATGAAATGCTATTTCTCTAAATAATCTGTATTGCAGCTGGCGAAGTAAGTTTATGATACATACTTAAGCCATAATCATGATATCTTTTATATTTAAATGAAAAGTACTATACTTGGTTCAATGATTTGACGATATCCGTTCGATTTCGACATGTTATTATTGTCATGTATAGTGAAGTTACTTATTAAAGGTTGTCGGAATGCAGCCTTTAGAATTACATTAACATTTTTGTGAGAACTTTCGGTGTATTTTTAAATTCGAAGATTTGTTTAAAAGGTTTTGATTACTTTAAATTTTATATAAAATTACATTAACACAATATCAATGTCCTACTTACGTACAAACAAACAGGAATTCATAAAAATTTTTGCTCTATTTCATTCATTTTACAACAACTTTATTTCATTCTAAACACATGGTGTAAAAGAAATAACAAAAATGGTGTGTCAAACCCGTTGGCAATTTTTACTGTACGTACTTGTACAAAATTATGGTAAGGGATGGTGTTGGGGTAAAGAGAATTGTTCATGTCTCGTTTTATCATTGCTCACGGTGCATTAATCACTAGACTGTTTTTTGTACCGTCCTTTGACTTTTGTTAGTCATATCATTTGGAGGAAACCGCAAACTGCCGAGAATTCTCTTGTTTTCTATTCAAATTTATATATTATTTATGTTTATTAGAGCTTTGATAATAGTTTTTCTTTTTATTTTACTTACATTAAGTTTAGAGTTAAAGAAATATTAGAAAACATGTCAAAAATGTTATTTAAATTCCTAAGAAGACTTATTAAAAAAAAACTAGTTCTTCTGTTTCTATATAATATATACATACTACCGGATATAATTAGGCCCAAAAATGCCTTTAATTAAAATGTTGTCAAGTTAACCATCTAGTTTAAATATACTAATTAATAATGAATATGTAAGTTCGATGCAACTTGTATTCATTCTCATTTAATATGATTTATAATATATTGAACATAAATGCTAAGTTTACTTATCGCAACTAGTGTCAATCAAGATTTTTCGACTAATTATCGCTAATCCCTTTGGAATAATGCCGAAGAAAAATAAAACGGTAGCTTACCGAATAAAAAGAAAAGAAATAAGAAAGTGTTCTAACAGCAGCGGCTAACCGCACTCACATAACACAAATCCCTTATAAAAACGTCTACAAAGTCGTACAGTTGCAAAAAGAACAAAGCGTTTGACATCGAGCTCCGCTTAGTATCCATTATAAATCGCCAAAAGACCGCTAAGGAGGCAATTACTAGCAGGCGGCTCGGACAACTTCGCAACAAATCTCGTTCGAGGGTCCCATACAACTACTATTTATAACTAATCGACGGTTTCGATAACGGCGACATTACCCTTGGTCGACAATTTACTTTTTCATTTTTTTTAAGTAATCAACGATTATTTTAGGAAATAATTATTTTTTATAATAACCCTAACTGTTTTTACTCTTAGTAATTTTTATATTCATTTTTTTATTTTTGAGTTGTTTCTCAATTTTATATTTCAATATTAAATCGATAATTTGGCGGCTGTAACTGTTCATATTACGGTAAAATAATTTCATTTTTATATTAAATAATTAATGATACCAAAATAGATTGTCGATCTTGTCAAAATCGACATTACATCCTGTTCCCTTTAACTTTATTCACTACTTGAGGAACCAGCGCTAGCGATTTGGTGTTCGGGAAGTCGAGAGCGCCGAAGCTGGCCGCGACGTATTTATGTCCGGAGTCCGACGCCTTCCGCCGCGAATCGCCGTCAATTAGCAAGCACTAACGAGCCGCTTTGTGTCCGATAGAGAACGTTCTGAGCAGCTGATTGACTCAATCACGCGTCTAAGCTACTGTAGCTGATACTGATCGACAGAATTCGTATTAGAACAACTGACTTGACGGAATTTAACTTTAGTTAAACTTTAAGAACGATTGTTCTCACAAATCTTTGAATAATCAGAAGCTATTAAAAAGATTTATAACGAAATTATTGGCTAACATAAGCTAACTTGATAAAATAAACGGGAAATGAAAAATGATATTAACTTCTTAAATTTATGACTATCTGAGATAGTTAAATTTATTATTGTATTAGTCCTATTAGTTTAAAATTGTGTTGTATAAAGCAAGTATAAATACTATTCATGTTATTTCTATTCTAATAAAATAATAATGACGTCCATTTAATCGATTTTATAATAGTCGATAAATCAATTTAAACTATTTAACTGCTCTCGATATATTTAATGATACGTTTAAAATTCTTTTTGACTTTCATTGTTTTAAGAACTACCTACTAATATCGTATAAACTATTTTATTTACTTATATACTTAAAATCAAGCATTCTTGTAAATAATAAATAATTGCAATTGTTTTTAAAATGAAACAATATCCAATCTGTAATTATGCTAGCTTATGAAGTTAAATATTCTTTTATTTCCAAAGCATCCTGCATTTTAACGTGATAAAAGATTTTAGAAAATAAATATCGATTTTATTTAAATTTGCATTGGTGTATAAATAAAACATTTCAGCATTAGACTCTTAAAAACAAACATAGTATTTCCTTAACGATGTTCAAAAACACGAACATGAAATGTTGATTTCAATTAGCAATAAACACTAAAATATCAAATATATTGACAGAGCACATATGAAATTTTCAAATGCATTATATGCACTATTAATAGAATTTTATGATTCAAAATATGAAAGTGATGAAATCAAAAACTCAAATTTTGATAGCCGTATAAATCTATTTATTGTAAATTTAAATAAAAATAAATAGTAAAATACTAGGAAAAATGCATTTTTAGATAAATGAAATTCTTGTTAATTTGTTGCAGATTGTTTTGTCTCATCTTATATATTTAAGAGATAAATATTATTTTGCAGCTAATTAATGTAAAAACAACCGGATTTGCGATAACCCTAGTAATAAATACAAATAATAATAAACTGTTCAATACATCTGGTGTTATCAATGCATAATATACGATTAAAACGAAATATGAATAGTATTTTATAGTTTTATTTTTCAATATAAAATTTTTTATGACTCTATTAATATATTTCAGCAATAAAAAATTTCTATTAATAAAATGAAAGCATTTTATCCACGAAAATTTAAAGTATAGTGTTATAAAGTTAATTTAGTGTATAATAAAATATGAATATTTCATAATAAATCCTGGTTTTCAAGAATAACACACTTAAAGAAAACAGCTGTCGATATATTGGGTATTTATCGAATTAAATATCAATTTTTTTCAGTAATTATTTTAATTTAATTATATTTTTGTAATAATACTAAAAATTGAAAATGTTATTGAATTAAATTAAGTATAAATCGGTAACTTCAATTTATAGTAAATATTGTCAGAGTTTTCATATATTTATCAAATATTTCAAAATAATATTTGTATAGGTAAAATGCGAAATGTCTTAATTCTTATTATTTTTTAAATATTTAC
>CM008234.1:5151051-5169477 GCA_002278615.1 Pogonus chalceus
TAAAAATGCTCAAAATCAGCAAAAATCGTAATTGTATATAGTTTTACTTTTCTCTCAAAAATCGACCGATATAAAAATAGTATATATTATATATATAAAATGATAAGGAATTTTATGGCGAATGCAATGCCGAAGAGCATTATTTAATATCCAGTTTAATTTTTGAGAATATCGCAGAAAACCATAAATGCTGAAAATCAGCAAAAATCTTAAGTGTATAGTCTTACTTTATTCTAAAAAATCGACTAATTTTAAGTATGTTTTTATTATAAATATAAAATGATAAGGAATTTTATTGCGAATGCATTGCCAAAGAGCGTTTTTTAATATCTAGTTTAGTTTTCGAGAAAATCAGTGAAAATAGCTGATATTTTTGTTAAAATAGACCAATTTTAGGGTAAAACTTATTATACATGAAATTATACGGAATTTTATTATGAAACCAATGCCGAAAAGTACAAGTTCATATCTAGTTTAATTTTTGAGAAATCCGTAAAAAACAAATTCCTAATCAAATAATTTTGATTCATTACGAAATATGCATATAAAGACTCTAATTTAAATAATAAGTTTTTTTAGAATATTTCCAAATAGTTTAGACTAATGTTAATGACACAGTTGTACGAAATTAAAGTAACTAATTAAAAAAATATTATGTTGCAGTTTCCGAACGTGCCTGAAACGAGTGGGATCAAATGACGCCAATCTAGTTGGAAAGTTATTCTTCAATGTAGTGCAGACAAAATGTTTTGTCTTCAAGAAAAAACCAACATGTGTATCACGATCATGGTGGGGCAAATGCATAAAGCGAAGATATAAAAGACAAGCAGTACTTAAAGAAAATATGTCATATTAAACAACATCATTTGAACTCAGTTCTTTTCTATGAAATATTGAAACATCAATCGCACAGATATTCTGTTAAAACGAACGAATTATATAAATAAATAGTGAAAATCACCGTAAGTTGATTAACCCGATTGATTAAACCCGATCGCCGATCGCTCGTTTCATATATATAAATATAAACTTAAAAGTGGGATATATTTACACAGCGAAACATCTGTTTATCTATCAGTTCTTAATTTAAATGATTACGTGTACTATTGGAAGTGGATAATGCAACAAATAAATATTTATATGTGAAGCAGAAATTCTAGATTAAGAATTATATAAATTAGTATAACAATTAGAATATATGTAAATTTTATATTTATTTTCTAAATTTCATGTAAACTATTTTTATTTCAAGAATATATATGAATTTATTCATTTATTCTAGTATGCAAATTTTAAAACAACTTGTACAGTATCCATTATTTCTTTACCATTTTGTAAACATCTTCTTTGTAACAATTAATTTGTATGCAAACTGCAATTGGCATCTTTATGTAAAAACTTGAAAAAGAGAATCGTTTAATTTTATTGTCATTCGCGTTATTTTCTTGAAAAATATATGAAATATTCTACTGTCATTGTAAAAAGAAACATCAATTAAATTAAGAATGTATTCTGCAGTATATGTACATTAATAGTTTAAATATTTTAGGTTATATTTAGATTAGAATTTAATTTTGTTTACAACTATTATTCATTTGTTTTATTTATTATTAAATTAAATAGACAGCTATGAAAATATGTGATTTTGTTTTAATATAAAAACAAAAATTGAACAATAGTTGAAGATGAAAATTAAATTATTATAATACTTATTCAAAATTAAATTGTAGAAAAACTAAGTACTTAGATAAATATGTTGTTTAAAGCTGATACTTTTAAATATTACTTAATTTTTATTTATACCAAGAGAAAACACCAAAAATTATATTTTCTCTTAGCATAAAACTGAATCTCTAAATGTACTAATAAAAATTACCAAACATAATAAAAATATTGTCTATTTGTATATTCAGAATTTTCTCTCTTTAACAGTAATAATAAATTCTTAATTGTTTGTACTTTAATAATAAAATTATTTATTTATTATTGTGTTCATGTGCCAAATAATCTAAGTCATAAATGAATTAAAACGACCAATAAATATCGCACATCATATGCATACTAATAATTTTTTATGAAATAAGCAGCAGTGATTTTTGTTAAAAATAAAATTGTATTCTATACTTATTCATTTAAAGTTATAACACAAATAAAATATAGTATAATGTTTAAAGAAATATTATTTATATTATAAAATAAAGAAATTTGAAAAATTATTACTAATAACTTTTTAACAAAACTGTTTGTTCCTAAATTTAAAATAAAACCATTTTAATTGCTATTTCAGATTTAATAACTTTTCAAATAGTTTGTTTTTTTAAGAGAGATACATTGTTAATTTATTATTATTAATAATTTTTCAAATGAATGTAAAATAAATCAAAGCAATAATTTTGTACACTTAACAGTGAAATAAATAAAACTAAAACTGGACTTCCATAAGTGTTCAACTTACAACAATTTTATGATAATTTGGTAAAACTAAGATAATTAACTTTGTAAGATTGTAAAACATTGAAAATAAAATGTTAAGAAGTATACGTGTAGCCATCAGCGTAAAAAAATACCGCCAATTTATTCCTTTAAATGTCCAATGTTACAGTGGACATATCGTATGTGTATGCAAGCAATAATTAAGTCAATAAATGTTGTTGTTACTTAAAAATAAAACGTTTTTTTATTTATAAACTCGATATTTCACTTACCTAATTTGTTACTGTTTTATTGGACAAGTTTCTTTGCACTTTTATAGTCGAAATTTACAATATATTCTGATACGTGTGCACTCTTACCGATACTAATAAAAACTGATGATAAAAATAATATTAAATTAGACAACACACAAATACTAATTTATTTGTTATTCATAAATCAATTCAAAACACGTTAAGTAATTATACAACTCATTACTAAATTAATTTAATAAAATATTTTCTTAGACTATATATGATATTGATATTTCTAATTATGAAATTAAATCAGAAAATTATTCCTCCCTTAAAATTATTTTTTATCTTTTTATAAATATGCATTTCTGATTTAAATATATATTGTTATCTTAAATAAATTTTGATTTAAAAATTAGGGGACTATACATTTATCTATCGTCTTAATTTTTATATATAAATAAAGTTTAATTCCACTAGAATTATCTAGAACTCTGTTATAATAATTGGAGCCAAACTTGGCAGTAAGACCCAAAAATTCTATTATTAATTATTTATATTTTTTGTTATGTTTCTGAATCTTTAAATTAAAGCTTAAATTATAAATATAGTAAAGAAGAAGAAGAAATCAATAGATTATAAGATACAAACATGTTTATAATGAGTAGAAGAATAATTTTTATTTTGAAAAATACTCTATGATTCTTTGTACTTTCTATTATTTAAGTAATAATTTCTATGGGTGAGCTCTTAGTTTTAAATATTTTTGAAAATAAATTTTCTTATAATTAAAGTTATTTGTGCTTATAAATCAATAGTAATAAAACTAAGTCCATGCATATTAATTTTATTAGACATAGGTGGTGCAGATTTAATAATAGTTTTAATAGGCAAACTCATTTCCTTTGGTGGTGCGGGTTCCAAAGCTGCATCTCTTAAAATATTCTTAATTATCTTTTTCATATTTTCATTTTCTGCGATCAATTTTTGTTTCTCGCATTTTAATTCCATACATTCTACTTCAACTCGATTACAACACCACAAAATATTTTCTAATTTCTTTAAATTATCAAATTCTTTCGGTAGTTCCTCAATTACGCATTCTTCTAGAGAAGCTTTCCGATCAATTGAGGTAAGATTATCAGATGAATCAATTTCAGTTATAGTTAAATCTTTATCAGTTATTTCTTCAGATCCATTTTCTTTACTATCAATTTCACTCTGTTTTAAATGATCAATATTGTCATCAAATTGATCAAATATTCCATGCATTTTTGCCCAAGCAAGCATTTGCTCATTTTCAGTTTCAAGTCGTTTGCAGCATGTAATAAAATTTTTAATATTTTTACCTTTTTCTAAAATTTTATCTAAATATTTAATAGTATTAGTACTTAAAGTAGTCATATTTTTAAGAATTTTTTCATCTTTACGAATTGATTTCGTTAACTCTCGTTTTAATTTCTCTAATTGTTTATTCAAAATTTGTTTTGTTTCTTTTAAATTTTCAATTTCTTTTTCATTTGTTTTATAAATTGTATCGTAGTCGTTTTGTAATTTTTGTGTTAAATCCTAAAATTATTTTTATATTTAATATGACTACTCGTTTCAAATACGGTATAACATTGTTCTATTTATATAAAAAATAAAATAAAAAAATAATACTTCGAAACATGAATAGAAATTCAACATTTGAAATGTAAAGAAAAAAAAAGAATCATTTCTGTTTGAGATGAAAACATGAACACCGAAAGGCATCCAGACATCAAAATTTGAAACGCAATTATTTAATATCTACATTGTACCCTGTAATTATTAAAATGTCACGCCAGGACAAGCACATTGTATATACAATGTTCAACAAATCTGGCCTTTCACAACTGGAGGTAAATATTTTAACCACGATACGCTACATCACTGACATACATATCAAAATAAAATTAATTTAATTTAGAACAATTAAAACAAGACTTTAAAAATACAGTTTATAATTTAAAGCAAGATTAATTTAAATTTTACATTAAAATGAATAAAAATAAAAGAAAAAAAAAAAACGAATATGCCGTCAAAACAAATCATCAATAATAAAGTAGTTGAAACATATATAAGTAACCTATCTTACCGTATATCTGGTGATACGTCTTTCATTGTCTAAGCGGTCAGCAGTGTTCCGATCGTCAAGATGCTTCAGCTCAATATAATGGTGTCTTTGAACTGTGGTGCGAACCAGGTATTCACGAAGAATTGTATTAATGTCGCGCCATATCTTTTCCATCGTCATATTGTACGTCTTGACCATTGTCCCGAATTCAGCTTTCAACTGCTCAAAGAACAAAAACCAATGTTTTATTATAGATTCGTCTTACACTTGCCTTCATCTTATGTACTTATTAAAACGTATATGACATGATAACGGAATTTGATTTATTAATACAAATATTTTGGAGATATTAATTATTCTTGTTACATATAGTTGTATGAGTACTATAAGAGCAAAGATTTATTTAATTATAAGTTACTTGTCGTTTAAAAAGTATTTATTGAATAATTATTAAAGCAAAGATGCTTACTTTAAAAAGCAAAATTAATGTAATTTTTTTAAATAAGATTTTTTTTTTATTTGCATTTGTTTTAAGGGTACATCAACTACAGAGGTAATTAGTACCCTGCTCTGTGTTTGTTATTTTTATATTTTATCGACTTTAAGTATTGGACGATATTTTGTGTTGTTGAGGGGTGGTTCTTTAACGCTTCATTACATTCTCAAATTTATTATTATCCTTTTTCAATATTAATAATAAAATCAAAAAATCACCAACTTAGATAATAGAGATATTAGACTTCAAACAGCGTCAATCAATTTTTTACAGGGATTTTTTGAAATTTTTAATTTTCCGAGGATATACCCTTGAAACATTTTTGAATATTTTTTTTCCAAGACATTTGATTTTATTAACCTACCATAATATATTTTGATGAGAAATTAAAAATAAAACTTATCAATATAATATAGAATATAACCGTTTTCCATATATTTGCATTTAAAGAAATATTAAACAAAACAATTAAATAAACTTCAATTACTTCAAATTTTATAAAGATATTATATTTCTGACATCATCAATCGATATTTCTTGTTATTTTATATAAATTAAGTGTTTTTATATAGTTATTTCTAAAAATAAATGTTTTACAACAATTTTTTTTAAATTAAAAAGTTTTATTAGAATATAAAGTATAATTTGATGAGTAGTTTGCAACAATTTGGAAGTATTTAACATAAAAATCAAATAAACATTTATAACTTAAAATCAATAATTATATTAATTTTCTAAGAACTACAATCGGTTTTTCGTGTGATTTTTATAAAAAATATATAATTTTTATTAAATGATTTAAAAAAATAAACGTTTTAAATAAATATATCAATAAAATAGGCAACAATAACTTTCAAATAGTTACAAATATTTTAATTTTTTGTCATTTATATCATACTTATATTTTAATTTTATATTTGTTGCAAATGTACTAATAAATTTTGTTACATAAAACAAATAATTAAATACAATAGAAATAAATGTCCGGAATTAAATGACAAACAGCGCATCAAATTCTATATTAACAAGGACATAAAAAAGACAAGCTACTGACAGATTCTGCATTCATCCTTTTGTTCGGAAAATTGACGTGTTTCCTTTATAAACAAACAAACAGAAACAATTGAATTAGGTTCATATATAAATGAAACAAAATCGAAATTAGTTCAGTAGTGTTTTCATCTAAATGCAAGTATGAAGTTTGTAACTATTTTGGTTGTAACATTAACTTGCACTATTTGTGCTATTCAGGTAAGAAATTATTAATATTGCTATTTATTAAATTTAATTTAACGATTAAACTTTAGTCGTTAGACTGTGGCATCGATAATACAGCAAATCAGAAAGATTTACGTCAAATAGCAGAAAATTGTATGAAGAAAAAAGATGAAAAGAAAAAGCCAATATCTCAAGACAGCGATGAAGAAGATGAGGACGAAGCACAATCAAGTACCACCGAAGCAACAATGAAAAAACGTAACAAAAGAAACGATGATAATTCAAATTCTGAAAATAAGCGACAATATTCAAATAACAATGATGAAAATAATAAAAATTCTGATAGTAATAACAGTACATCTAATGGAAAAGATAATTGTGTAGTACAATGTATATTTGGTCAAATGGGATTGGTAAGATAATTCAATAAAATATTATAATTAAATTAAAATTCTTCAATTTTGTTTATTAGACCGATTCAGATGGTTTACCTGTTCGTCATAGACTTACAGACGCTTTATTAAAGAACGCCAAGTCGCGTGAGCTTAGAGATTTTGTTCAAGATACAACCGATGAATGCTTTCAACTCATGGATCAAGGTAATTTAACCCTTAAAAATTATAAATCTATAAATGTCTAATTATAAATCTGATTTTAAAAGGTGAACATCAAGATTCTTGCCAGTATTCTGTTACTCTTGTAAACTGTTTGGCGGAACGAGGAAAATCAAATTGTGCAGATTGGCCAGTTGGAAATTTATCATTTTTAACAAATAAAAATTGATTTTAAATAATAATTACGGTAACATGTTATATCTGTACATATATATTCAATGTTTTATGTTTTTTTGAAATATTATAAAAAATATCTATTAATTGTAATTGATATTTTATAGAAAATAAATTTAATTGCATTATAAATTATGTTTGTTTATTTTTTACATTAAACTCACCGAATTGCAGTATTCTTCTAACTTGGAATCACGAAATGTTTTCATCAAATTCGTTTCTTTATTAAAATTAGTTTGCATACCAAAAATAATTGTTCTTAAATAATAATGTTCTTTCTCTGCAGCTCGAATAAGACTATCTAATTCCTTTCTTGCATGTTCTTCAATAAGAGCTAATTCTTTATCATACTCATTTTTAAGTTTATCTTGATAACCATTCTCAAATTCTGAAAAATGCATTCAATAATATTTTAATTTAATACAATTAATAGTAGGTACCAATCAAATAATCAATATGTGATAAATGGCGTCTTAAATGGTGTTGATATTGTTCCTCAGACTCTTCGATTTCTTTCATTAATCTTGTAATTATAGAATTTTTGATTTCAATCACTTTTCCTATCCATAATCTTAAATCCTATGAAAAATTAGGAATTTTTTATTTGTTTTAATTGTTTAGTTGTGTGTAGTTACCTCTATTTCAGTTTTTAATTCTTTTACTTTAACTTTTCGTAAAATCTGATGCCAATGTTCGTTAATTTTTGCAATATTCAATCGTGTAAATGCTTCTTCTTTTTTTAATTTATTCTAAAAAAAAATATTTAGAAAAGTTTTGCATCCATTTTAAAGATATATAGAGATTAATTTTAACTAGTTTAGATTCTAAGAAGTTACTTTCATATATGTAGCAATTAATTGCTCTTTCCTTCGCTTGGCTTCTTCTTCAATTGCTGCCCGATGTTGTAAATATCTGGCTCTCTCCTCATCACTCATTTTAGTTAAACGTGTAGTTAATCCTTTTTTCTTCTTACCTCCCATTTTATATATTATTTAGATGCTAGAATATATATTTTATACGGCTTGTAAACAGCGTTTTACTGCAAATATTTCCTAACTGGACTCACCGGGTTACAATCTTTTTTATAACTGCTGTAGCACCGGTTAAATATTCGTATTTATTTAAAATATTATTGACCTTTGTCTTTAATATCTATTTTAATAAATGTTTATTTTTATCTTAATATTCTGTTATACTACGCAATGCAATGAATTGTGATTTTATTGAATAAACGAATGATAATAGTTAATGCTGCGCGTATAGGTGTATGATACTATAGCAACCATAACTAATAGCAACGTAAATATTTTCAAAACTGCTCAATGCATTTCAAAGTGACATAAAAGTTATTTGTATATAAATATTTTTTATTTAAATGTTGATATTTTCAACAAACAGCAATATATTTTTTAATTTCTAATATAAATAAATCCGAAATTTTATACCTATAAAAATTTATTTATTATAATATTTGGACAATAATATAAAAATGTCTCTGTCAGATCTTAGTAGTACACATACTGAAGATATTGATTTAGTTGACGATGATCAAAATCCATTTTTTCAATATTTACATATATGTAGGCAACGACTTACTTCTATCCTTGATATCGCTTTAGAAAAACTTGAAATTGCTGTAAGTATATACATGAAATAGATGAAAGTTGTTTTATAAAATAACAGTCTTATTTTAGTTCTGTATAGAAGATTTAATAAAACAAGAAAAAAATCTTGTCGATAAGCCAAGATTTTCGTACGCGGTATCAAACATGTTAAAAATATGCGAATCAAAAAAACTTTTTAAGAGTAATTATTCAATGAAATCAAGAATAAATAAATTAAATAAATCAACCAAGACTACAGCTTCATTTCTGTCGCTGGAAAATCGAAATGATATTCATTATTTGAATCTCTTATCAGTTTTACAAGAAAATGCAAAAGTCATGGCTGAAGTCAAAAATTTAATGGCTAAAAAACCCTTATCACTCATTGATTTCTATTTACTTATGAAGGTTATACGAAATTATGCTCTACGAAGATTTAATAATACGTATGCAGAGAATATTGCTTACGAAAAACTCATTTCTTATACTTGGGCAAGAAATAATAAATATAAACCAAAAAATGAAGGTAATTACTAAAAATCAAAATAACTATAATTTATGGTTTGCGTATTGGTTGTTATTTCAAACTATGTTATAAATAATTTATTTATATTTATAGAAATAAGTGCCATTAAAGAAGCAAAAATGCATGAATTAATATTACAATTGCAAGATAAATATGAATATGTTCAGCATCAAGAAACTAATAAAGTAGTGTTAAAAAATAAATTTATAGAAGAGATAAATAAAATGGTGTAAGTGTCATAACAGTCCATACTTAAGTAAGGTGCTAAAATAAAAAGGTCATATCTAACTAAAATAAATAAACATCAAATTTAGCTACCTGATGGCGCTAAAATAAAAAGGGCGCATTCTTTACCTGCTGATATCAAAATAAATAAACCAAAAATTCTACTACCTGTTGGCGCTAAAATAAGAAGGTCAAATATTTTTACTTGTGGGCGCTAAAATAAAAAGGTCAAATATTTTTACCTACTGGCATTTAAATTAAATGCTGTCATCAAAATAAACAAACATCAAATTTTGCTACCTGTGGCGTTAAAATTTTAAAAGATGTATTTTTTTTATTAAATATATAAATCACAGGTTTTAGAAATATCATTATGGAATAAATTAATTTATATTTATTATATGAAAATTCCGAGTATTTCTATTTAAGATACAAATTATATTTGCAATAAATTGTAAAAAATAAAGCAACTTAAAGTACTAAGAGCATTTTAAAGTTATGATTTTTAGAAACGAAGCCGAAGAAAAAATAGCACAAGTATCACGTAAAAATGAATATATAAAAGACATATTAAATGATGAAGCAAATAAAATAATACAGGAATACGAAACATTAGTAGAGTATCATATACAACTAGAGAAACAGCTACGAATAAAAAAACATAAAACTGAATCTGACTTAGCCAAGTGGTCAGCAACATATGATCTAGAAATTGGAATTTTTAATGTAGAACTTGAACAAATTACAGCCGAGTTAATCAATTTTTTCATTTTATTTATTCATATATTATGTTTTTTTTTTATTATTATTATTATTTAGAGTAAATGAATTACAAGAAATACATACAGATCTAGAACGTTTACTTAGTGAGCAAGAAGAAGAATATAATACTTTAATGTTAGAAAAAAGAACAGAAGAAAACGAAAAATGGGCTATAAAATTTGCAAATTTTCTTTACAATAGATGTGCACGGCTAATACAACGTTGCTGGAGGCACTATTGTAAGTTAAAAAGAGCGAAAAGAAAGCGGTAATTCATATTTAATTAACATAAAAATAGTTAATAATGACTAATTTAAATATTTTTACAGAAAAATGAGAAGGAGAGTACCTGCTAAATAGAACATTTTTATATATAATTGTAACAGTTTAATTTAATAAATATATGTAAAATATCTTTTATTTATAATTAAGAATATTTATGTTTCAAAGAAAACATGATCGATATTTATTATTGACAAATAAAATTGAACATATCATATTGTCAATTTGAAATGAAGTTAAGGGTATTTCTCAAAATTATTCACTAATAGATTTCTTTGCATCATGGTTTCAATAAGACGAAATAAATGTACCCGCGATGAATTAAAAGAAAAGGAAAGAGTCATATTGAGTAATTTAGAAGTTTACAAAAGAAATTTTTTTCAAATACTTGATGCAGGATTAAATAAAATTGTTATTGTTGTATGTGAATTTTAGAGATAAGAATTAAAAATAAATAAAATAATGAAAAGATTTTCAATTTTAGTATTGTCTTCCAGAACTTTTAGCGCATGATGGAAAATTATTAAAATATGCATTAACTCAGCAGGAATTAAAAACAGTTGTGGAATTATATAGAATTACACATGCATCACAAAGACGTAATAATGTCATAAGTGATAAATCAATACGTACTATACCATCGCGTTCAAAATTTTTCAAAGCTAAAACGAAAGTGCAGCAAGTAAATATAAAAATACAATTCAGTTTCTCAGGATTTATAGATTACATTTTAGCCAACTCAAATAAGAACACCTTTAAATCGTACAAAAACTTATTATAATGATATTATTTTCACGCTACATAAAAACGAAGAAGTCTTACAAATTGCTAGGTCTTTAATATGGGAGATGCCTAAAGATTTTTTACAAATATATGCTATATGGATAGGATTAAGAAATCATTGTGCAGAAATATTTAATATGACAGCGTTAGATAAGAAAAATTTGGAAAGTAATATTAGACATGCTTGGATGAATAATTTATATTTCAGAGAAACAATAAAAGGTATATTTAAATTCACTTTCTATTTACTTTATTATAAATTTATCAAATCTATTTAGAATTGGAAGCAATATATGATGAAAAATTTAATGACAGAATAAATTATAAAGATTTAAAATTAAAAATTATTTTTGAAGAATATTTGCTTAAACATGAAATGAATTTTAAGTGTAACTCTGAAATTATGAATATTATGTAAGCAATACGTATATTTTGATATTTGAAGCTATTATTATAAAATAACTTGTCTTTCATTATAAAAATGAAATTTTACAGTACCAAGTCCGAAGATGAAATGAGATATGAAAATTCAAAATTAGATATGAATAAAGTAAACTGTGTTGTTAATCTTAGTGATTTATATAATAAATATGAAAA
The DNA here is from genome assembly GCA_002278615.1 of Pogonus chalceus. Taxonomy (NCBI): domain Eukaryota; kingdom Metazoa; phylum Arthropoda; class Insecta; order Coleoptera; family Carabidae; genus Pogonus; species Pogonus chalceus. Next base: position 5,163,096 of record CM008234.1, read on the forward strand.
ACGACATGCCTTAAATCTCAAAGACGAAAAAGGTTTACGAAAAAAAATACACAGATGTCAAAGAAAACTAAATAACATTATACAAACTTTTAAAGACGAAATATCGGAAGTCCAAAACTTATATGATGAAATTGAAGCGCAGTAATTATTTAAATAAAACTATTTTTGATTATATCTTTTTACCCCTATAAAAAAATAATTAATTATTTACTATTAAATAAAAAATAATCATAGGTATATAATCACTTTATTTAATTTACATTACATAATTAATTTAAAATAAATATTCGATATTGTATTTCAAAATTAGCGGAAGATTATTTTTTACTACGGTTATACTCATTAAAATTTTATTTACTTTACTGTTAAATACCTTAATCTACACTAAATAAATTGCAGATATGAGCAAGAAAAAGTATTATACGAAGATTTAAAGATAAAAAATGAAGAACTGATAAAGACTTATGAGCGAATGGTATATGAGGATCATATACTACTACTTGTAAAGGTTAGAATGATCCGACAACAATATGCTGTTCGAAAAATTCAGCGTTGGTGGAGAAATATACTAAAAATACGACGACGAAAATTCTACAAACGAAGTAAGAAAAATTTATCAAAACTTTGAAATTTTATAAGATAAATATTGAAATTTTATTTTTTAGTTCTTCATCAAATTCAAAAATCTCAAAGAAAACCTAATCCTAGAAGAAAGAAGACTGAAGAGTATTTGAGTAAATTTAACCTTTAATAATAAAAATTTGTTAATAAACTATTTTACATTGCACGAATAAATACGTTATATTAATTAATATATATATAGTTATTTTACGCAATAATGGTAACTTTTGTTATGAAGCATTTATGGCAATATAATTAAATGGCTAAATTATTAAACGAAAACCATTTTCCACAGTTAATATATTATTATTTTAATTAATTTNCTTAATGAACACTTCTGAATATGGATATTGAGTAAATATATATTTAAAACAAAAGACAGTCTAAATTAAAATTTGTTGCAATTATATTTGCAGTCTTATTTTATTGTTTTGTTGGTCTGCGTAATGTTGAGGAACGAACCTCAAGCATTACAGGCCTTTCTTTTGTAGAAGGCATAAAAGAATGCGCGCGCCTAACACGGTCGCCTTCTTTTATCATCGGCATCATTGTTCGCAATTTTACTTCTAATATTTCTTTACTTTCTTCAGATAACTGAATTTTAAAATGAGCATTACGTAATTGATCATCTAAAGATTTTCTTTCTTGTTCCAATTGTTCCAAACGCTTTTCAGCATCTATAAATAGATGAATGAATATATTTTATTATTGAATAATTTTTCAAATACATACTTTTCAATTGTGTTTCTTTTTCACGCTGAAGTTGTTCAAATTCTACGCGTTTATTTCGTTCTTCTTCTAATAATAATCGTTGTTCTTCTTGCAATCGTTCTAATTCTTCCCGCTTTTCCCATTCTTCAGCTAAAACTCTAGCTTGAAGCGCTCTAACAATTTCCTCATCGCGTTTTGCTTGCGTTTCTTCTTCAAGTAAACGCTCTAGTCTACCTCGAACATGTTCCAGTTCGGCTAAACGTTTTGCTTCTTCGCGCGCAACAGCTTCAAGTTCTCTTGCTTGACCTTCGGCTGCTTGTCGCGCTGTACGTTCTCTTTGAAGTTGCGCTCTCGCGCGTTGAATTTCTAATGCACGTCCTGCCCTCTGTTGACGACGTCTTTGAGCTTGTAGACGCTGATATGACTGAGTACCGCCGGAATATTCAACAGCCAACTGAAGTGCTGAAATCCACTGAAGGCGTGTCATATGATCTGTTGCGGCCAATTCAAAGTTGCGCTCCGGCGTTTGAAGTATTATTTTATATCCTGACCCTGCTTCAATTTTACTACCTGGTTCTATTGGTAAAGACCCGCATCGATCTTTTTCTGATCTGGATTTGTAATAAACTAATTCTGAAGGTCGTAGTATTACCCAAAATTCACGCATAGTCGGAAGCAAATAGCCTTTTTTAAGTAATGAACCTTTTTTAATAACATCTTCAACTAATGTTTGATGCATGTCCGCAACTGCCTCAGAAATTGCTACATTATCAGTTACTTCACCAAGACAACGAGACTCTAAAACGGCAATAAATGGACCCAACCGGAAAGAACCAATTGCTGTACATAAATTAGTAAAATCATCTACGTCCCACGGACAACCTAGGGACGAAGCCAGTGTTTGCGCGATCATATCCGCTTCCGAAGAATGAAGGAGCACTTGATAAGTATTTTCCTGTTCGCTTAAACTTATCTCAGCCAATAAACAAAATATTCGGAACAACTGGAAAACTGATTCGTCGGAGAAAATTCTATTTTCCCGTGGCAAATATTTTGTGCGGCAAACAAGCCAACATACTTCGGCAATTCGAGTTTCATATTCACGTAATTCAGTTAAACTTAATTTATCAGGGAAATTTGAGAATACTTCATGTAATAAATAATATTTAAAATGATCAAAATTTAATGTATTTGTACTTCTGTAATGTTCTAATCCTCTTTCAACACCATATAAATCTAAAAGTGTTCCAATATTTGCCGTTAAAACCTAAAAATATTATATTTATAATAAAAATTAAACTTAAAAAAAATAATAATATTATCTAATATTTAGTAATAGATAAACATGTACAATGTAAACAAAAACTCCCTTTAGCAAAATAAATGATAAAAGTTTTTTTCTGATAAAATAACAACACTTTGTCATTGCTCCGCTTACCTACTAAATAAGGAAATTTCTAAAACACACCTGTTGAATTCAATAAGAATTTTACAAGAACTAACCTATACTAAGTTGATTTTGTAAAGTATACATATAAAAAAATAGAAATATTTACCTTTAATTTAGATTTGTGCACTAATCCAGATTTATCTTGTTGTAAAGCGGAGAATGCATGCCAAACATAGTTCGTAACATTCTCAAGCAACACAGCCATGCTTGATAAACCACATCACATGTGATTCATTGAATTAAAACAGGACCGGTTTAGCCCGCGACTCGCAACTCGCGACTCGCGGCCGCGATATTATGACCAAGATCAACAACGAAAGAAAGATGATTCATACAATGCATACATTATATGTATTCCATAAATAGGATCATTATCATAATGAGTCAAATTTTTAGAATGTAGATTAAATCACTTATCATGGTTTTTAAATATTAACTTTAAGTAAAAAATATACCGGAAATAATAGTTTATGTACATAAATATGTTTTATTACAATATTTACGAGTTTCTTATGCATTTCGTAATTATAAACGCGTAGCAAATACCTAAAGTAATTTATATCTTTTCAATATTTTAATATGAATAAAATACATCTCTGAAATTTATTAATTACTCTTGTATCAAGATAAGTTTCACATTTAACCGATAGAGTACTTTTGTTGTTGCAACATATGTACTACTTTAAATTAATTATGTAATTAAAAAATTGTAATGCGACTAATTAGTAATGTAATTTGAATGAATTTTTAATTTTAATGCGCAATAAACAATATAATTTATTAATGTGCATATTTGACAATTTTGTTTGAAATCAAAATACTGTAATTAATATTTTAATAATTAATTGTTTCTAATTAAAAAGTTATTATAGATTATATACATTATTTATAACTTTAATTTCTTCTAAACTCAAATATTTGGTTAGTAATAACAATTTTATAAAAAATAAGTTTTAACTAATGTAGAAAATATTTATATTTGCTAATTATACTTATTAATTAGTAAGATAAATAAGATTAATGCAGAAAATTTTATACAACCTACATATAGAACTTGTATTCTTGGTTGTATATATATATATAATTGTCAATACTCATTATTCCAATAAATAAACACTTATCAATAACATATGAAAAAAAAAAAAAACAATTTGTTATAAATTTATGCTCCCATTAAAATAATAATATATAGCCACATATATATCAATTTTTTTTTTATCTAATGTCGAATAATTTAAAATAATATTCTTTTGAAATATAAATTTTATTATCATTGTAAAATGATACGCGTAATGTTTCAAATTAAATAATTTCAATTCGCAGTGTATAGCGGGTTTTCCATAATCAATTATAAATTTAATAATAAAGCATTATATATGTATTATATATCAAAATAAATAGAGCTCATACATCAACGGAATTATGACAATAATTATGGCATGCAAACATTATGATTCCATTAAAAATAATAAATATATTTGTTTACAACCTTGACTATGAACTTCTGCAGGATTTATTGAAGTTTTAAAGGTAATTTCCCGTTATGTAAAGGATACAGAAAATACTAAATCATTAGTATGCTATGAATACAATAATACAAGGTGATTTTATATAGATACATACAAATGATATGATATGAAACAATCCCTGACCAATATTTACTAATATATAGTATAATTGTTGATTGCAAATTTGTGATAAGTATATAAAGTAGTAAATAAAACCAAATTAAGTATATAAATACTTTTTACGGACTCAGGTGTTAAAAGAATACTTAATGAATTATTCTTACTAGGAAATAATTCTTGATGTGTTGAATATATAAAATATTTGTGTCAAAATTTGTTATTAATATTTAAAACTTGGTTTAATAAGAATCTAACAGTCTAAATTGTATAAATTCGGCTTATAATGGTTTCAATTTGACATATCTATTTAAATGTGTTGTTTCAAGTAAATTATAATTTATATTAAAGAAATATATTAACTTTAGTTCTTTTCAAAGAAGATAAAACTGAACATTTAATTTAGTTTAGTTCCTCAATTTTAGTTTTTCGTGTTATTTTCATGTTCAATTTACTATTTGCGATATTCGGCTTTTTAATTTGACAATATAATTTCAAGATGCTTGGAAGAAAGCATAAATAAAATAAAGATAGTATTATTATTATAATAAACATTTTCTAATAATTTTAAAAACGTATCGCTTATAAAATAAATAATATTTTAAAATTTAAATCGAATATACTTAAAAAATGTTTTATTATTTTATTATATGTTTTTTTTTATGCAGTTAAGAAGTAAAGTGATGGTTTAATCCGAAGAATGTAAGAATTTTCATTTGATAAATTAATGCACTATACTTTTGAGGAAGTTACAATTTAATTTAATAATTAATTACTTATAATTTTCAAACAGAAATGAATAGACTTAGATTATCGAAGCAACAAACAATTAGTTTATATTATAAAAAAAATAGTTAATAATTTTTATTGAGGGAATAAAGTACAAAAATATTCTATAATGTATAAAATCGGTCGTAAGAGAAAAAATATTTTCGCACTTAAGTTTAATTTCGAAGAATTACAAACGTAAAAGATATAATAAATCATTCCTAAATGCAATTCTTAATCTGCAGATATTAAACAAATCATATCTGATTATGGCTTAATTTTTTAAACTTACATTATCTAAAAATTAAGTCAATGATTCAGCAAAAGTATTGCAACAAACAAATTATTATCAAATTTTAAAATATGTACATTACGTGCTTTTTAGACGAATTTTGGACAAAACAAATTATTACTATGTTTAAACTTCTATAGAATGTGTACAACTTAATAATATATCATGAAAAATGACTATATTCAGCGTAGTAGTGAAATTTTATCATTATTTATTAGTTACAGTATAAATAATTTATAATATTTCAGCGTATATATATATTAGTTAAGCAGTCAAAACATTATTTATTTTATAAAATGACAGTAAAACATTGTAATTCAGTTCATTATTTAATACGTAAATATAAAATAATTATAATATTTATGTAAACTATTAGTTTTTGTAATAAAATAATTAATTATTATCCTTGCCCCTATCATTTCTTACGCTTGTATAAATAAACATTATCAATTTACAACAACCTTGTCCATTTCAAACTTATCAACTTCCGTAATATTTGTAACAAAATTTTGTAATGGTAGTAATATAAAATATTCTGTAAGTAACTGTAAAAAATTGATTAGAAGTAATTTTGTGGTTTGTTAAACGAATTGATTTTTAATATGACGTAATTAGATTATATAAAAAAGTTTACACTAAGATGAATTGTATTTCTTCAAGAGAAAGTTATATATTTGATTGAAGATTTATGTCAATATCAATTGTTTTTCTAGCAATATTTTAAACTGGAAAATACACATATTTGAATTATTTTTCCATAAATTATAAATTTTAATGACTTTTTTTAATAATTTAATTACATAAATCAAAATATTTATTGAATTTTAAAACAATAATATATTAAAATTATGCAAATATATATTTTTATTACTGTAATAAAAAAATTAAATAAATATTTTTATTAAATTTAAAACA
>CM008234.1:5188526-5223464 GCA_002278615.1 Pogonus chalceus
ATAATTAATTTTATAAAAAAATTAATGATTTTTTAAATACGTCAAGTTTTCAATTGGATAATTTTATAGGAAGAATTATTTTATATTTGGCTTTAATTAATTATATAGTTGAATATTTTAGGTTTTTCCGAAACTAAAAAACAAAAAAAATGTCTGAAACCGAAAGTCCCCCATACCATTCAAGTATGGGTTTCAAATACCCAGCACACCGCGATGATAATGAACTTTGCTCGGATTTATGGCTTGAAGATAAAAGAATGGATGATGGGGCAGAAGGATTATGGCGAATCCATGATGGATTATATGATCTAACTGAATGGATTGATCCACATCCAGGTGGACGAGATTGGATCAGACTTACAAAGGTTATTTTATTGTAATTATTTCATTATGTAACCTTGTCCTTTAATAATTAAACAAAAAAATCAAACTTTTTTGTTGCTTCAAAATAATATTGCGTTGTACTTGGTCAATGTCAATGTTAATATTTACGTATAACTTCAATAGTTCTTATAAAAAAAAATTAAAATATATTTATTTAGCTTTGCTGTTAAACTATATAAATGTATTTTGCATTTCTGAGTATTTTTAACATACAATCACCTTGTTTACGTAAAAATAAAATAATATCAATTACATTATCATAAACATGTAAAAATTACCCTTTTTAATTTTATTTAATTATATATCTGTAGTTACTGTGCAACTGAATACATTGGTTTTATTCTGATTAAACTAAACTATTAATTTATTAACTGTATTTTCAACATTTTTATAAGTTTTTTAATTTATAAAAATATTCAAGTACGTTTATATTTCCTATTTTATAATATTATTAAACTCTAAATTTTGCAATAATTGATATCAAGAGAAATTAATAAATATGTATAATATATTTTTTTAATTATATACTTAATGAAGGCTGAGATTTAAATATAAGTTAAATGTTTGTAAAATTTATTCAGGAAATGTAATTTTTATTATCATTTTAATTATCTATAATATATAGAAAATAATATATTCAATCAAATTTTAGAATGTGGATGTTGTATTTATTAAATTTAAGAAATTAAATAGTTTTTATGATAATTTAATATTATTATTTAATTTATAAATAATATATTTCTAGGGTACAGATATAACAGAAGCCTTCGAAAGCCATCATGTTACAAATGTTGCTGAAAAACTTTTACCAAAATATTATATCCGTGATGCAATACAACCAAGAAACTCCCCATATACTTTTAAAGAAGATGGTTTTTATAAGACCCTAAAAAGTCGTATCCAAAAACCTTTAGAAAACATTCCAGATTCAGTAATAACAAGAACAAAAATTATGACTGATTTATTATTATTCGGCTATGTTAGTACTGCAATATTATCTACATTAACATTTAGTTTATTTTTGGGTGTTATATCTGGAATTTTATTAACTTTATTAACAATAGCAGCACATAATTTTTTCCATCAGAAAGATAGTTTTAGAATGTATTACTTTGATTTATCTTTAATGTCTTCAAGGTAAGTGTATATTGTTTATTTGCACCGTCTTTCAGGCAACCATAGTTTCATTTTCAGTAGAGATTGCATATAAGACAGACACATAATTTCATTAAGAAACAAATCTTAAAGATTACAAAACATAGTATTGAGCCATTATCAAATTATAATTATTTATGTTTATGGATTAATAATATTATATCTTTAATGTTTTATTTTAGGGAATGGAGAATAAGTCATGCACTAAGTCATCACTTGTATACAAATACAATAAATGATTTAGAAATTTCATTACCGCAACCATTTTTATTATATTTACCCTCCCAAGAAACAGCTATACGAAGAATAATATCTTGTATTATAAGTCCATTCTTTTATTTATTTTTACTAATCGGAAATTTATTAAAAAGGTAAATTAAGTCTAATTTTTTTTTTAATTACCAATATTAAAAAATCGTTTTCAGATATATTTTTATATTACGTGGTGCAGTTAAAGAAATAAATGCAACAGAACTTTTGCCTTATGTGATGTTTGTTGTCATGTATTATTTTGGAGGTCGAACGTTAATTGAAACTATTTTAATGTATTTATGGATTATTACAATTGCTAGTTTATATTTTGGATTTATTGGTGTAAATGCAGCTCATCATCATCCGGAAATATTTCATGATGGGGACACACCCAGGTAATTATACTTATAAATATAACTTAATTTTTTGGAACAAGTATTTTTTTATTTATTAAATCATAAATAATTTTTTTAATACTATATTAATTACAAATAAAATAATTATGGAATTCGGGGGCCTTAAATAAAAATTCTTTGTATTTGTTTATTATTGACTCGCAAAGATTTTACCGAGGAAAAAATAAATTTATATTAAAATTTTATTCGCGTTATATTGTTTAAGAAGCTTTGGGGCTCCCTTATTAAAAGGCCCTTTTCGATCATAAAATAACGCGCCAGTGTGAAAATGTATATTCTATCTTTATACATATATATTTTAATTAAATCCACGTGAAATCATAAAATAAATAAATATTTAAATATTTAATTATATTTATAAAATATGTATTTTTAATTAAANTAAAATATGTATTTTTAATTGAAAATTAAATGCCGTACATTTATTAAAAGGTTTATTAATTCAAATAGAAAATAAATATTTATAAAATTTATTTAAAATTTATTGTGATAATTATATATACATTTGCAATAAACATGTTCTTTTGATAAGACTGCATGTTTTATGATTTTATACAAAAATAAATTATAACAAATTTATTTTCTGAGAATTAGATATTAATCAAAATTTTATTTCGGTTTTAAACTATTAAAAACAATAATTTTTGTATATGATTTAGTTTTATTATTAATACGCAATAAAATAAACAATTTTTCAATTTTTAGGGACGATCGAGATTGGGGTTTAGCACAAGTAGATGCAGTAATGGATCGTCATGAAGTAACAGGATCACCATTTTTAGTTCTAACGAGTTTTGGTGATCATACATTGCATCATTTATTCCCTACATTAGATCACGGCAAACTACATTACTTATATCCGACATTAAAGGAAACATTAAACGAATTTGGTGTTGAATTTCGATTGACAACGCAATGGAAATTAATAGTGGGACAATATTATCAATTGTTACGAATGGTTCCTAATCCATTACCACCAGGTCAAAGATGGAAATGGAAGAAAAGTGTTCTTAATGAATTAAAAGATGGTATTTTGAATAGTTGGGTATTTTGTTTGTTTAAACGTGATAGAATGATTACTTCTTAAATAAAATAGAAAATAAATATATTACAATTATTTTGTAGATGTTTTAAAAATAAATAAAGTTATATTTTCTTAAGGCATAAATATATTTTATTGATTATTAATTTCTTGTAAAGATATACTATGTTTATTAATTATTTTCCTAATCTAATATAATTTAAATTTTAGTATAACAAAAATATAATTGTCATAAAATATTGTTGTTTCCTGTGAGCGTTATTTTTACTTCAATTATAAATTTTGAGTTTGCATTTTAAAACAAGTTTTCTCGAAAATTAATTTATATGTATTTAGAGTTTAATCAACAAAACTTAAAAAAGAAATTTCGAAACTTGATATTCATATACTCGATATACTTATATTATTTGACGGAATAAATTTTGAAACTAAAAATATAATAAATGAATCAGAAAATGGCTACATAAATTTTTTAATAGAATATACGATTAAAATAGTTAAGATTTACATTATTTAAAAATAAATATGATTCTTCAACTTGCATTTTACTTATATATGAAAATGAATCAGACTTATGAATCTTTTAGTATTCAAAATAGTAAATTTGTATGCAGCAAATATTTCTTAAAATAGATTTTATATAATTAAATATTAAAACAAGATTTTTATCTTTATTTATTCATCATAAAAAGTAATTCTATTATAATTTAATTTGCATAATATTTTTATGTTAAGTAATTACTTTATTTTTATCACATATCTTAAAAAATGTCTTTAGTGCATCAACAAAATAAAAATGTTTTGCTAAAGGTTATGAGATAACATCTTATCATAAATAAACCCATATAACATATACCCGTTCGTGTATGTGTAAAATCTCTGAAATTAGTAGTAAATAATATTTATCAAGCAACGGTAGAATTTTCTAAAATGCCGCCTAATTCGGAAAGTACGGATTCATTTTATTCCAGTTTAGGAATAAAAGTTCACAAATCGCGAGGTGATCACCTTTACGTTTCTGGTGATACGTGGTTAAAAGAGAAAAGTGATAATGATGGAGCTGAAGGATTATGGAGAATTCATGATGATATTTATGATTTTACGGATTTTGTTGATCGACATCCTGGGGGAGCTATGTGGCTCAAACTTACTAAGGTATTTTCTTTCTTTGTAAAATAAATATATTAATTAAAAACTTAATTTAAAAAAATGTTTGCATTTTTATTTCGAAGAATTTTAAATTATATATGATAAAATATTCATATTCATTATGACCTTAAGTTGACCGGGTCTTATGATAATAAATGTACCAGTAATATTATAAAATAAATACAAAAAATGCAGAAATACTTTAAAAATATGATACTTTAAAATTAATTTTCATTTTTATTGAAATGTTTACTGCTTTTTCTGAAAAAATAAACAAGAATTTATGTTGAAGTAAATATTTATGAAATATTTTAAACGTTAATATTAAAGTTTGTTTTTTGAAATAACCGAGAAAATAAATTAATTGAACCAAAAAGTGATAATTAAAATATTATATGTTAATATGCAATTATTGTTTTATATTACAGATAGTATATTAATTATAACATTAATATAATATATAATTTATGTTTTCTTTTAATATGAAAATGTAACGAATTTTAATTTGCAATATAACAGTACATTTGATAAGTTATAAATAAAAAACATATTTACAAATTTTAATAAAAAGTTATAATAATAAATAAAGTTAAAAACACGATCTATGCGTATAAATATTTAAGAATTCAATTTCTAACATCGATTTATAAAATGTTGAGAAAATAACTACAATAAATTTGATGAAATCAAAAATAAATAGTAATTTGTAGCTATTTGAAAACAAGGTCGTTTGTTCGTTTATATTAGTTAAAATTATACACAGGTAACTACCTACATTTGTGCTAATTTTCAATAATATCGAATATCCGAAGATATTTTCTAGATTTTATTAATTAAGTTTATTTTAATCGATTCTTTTTTATATGAACTTAATAAATTTGAAACAAATTAGATTTTTGTCGATAAGTTTATTTCATTTGTAAATAAATTCAGTAATAATATTTTTAACTATTTATAACGGGTGCCTTCTTTACATTAAAATAACAATTAAAAGAACACAAAGTGTTAAGATGTTATTTGTATTATTTTGCACGGCACTCTGTAAACTGCTTAAAGATGGAAATTTTAATTTACCTGTATCTTGTAATAGGATCGTCGAATATTATTGAAAGAGGCTCATTGGATGCACATTTTAATTCTGAATAACTTTTGTATTTAAATATTTATCTTAACATTAATATGGAAACATTTATGATGTAATGAAAATTTTATCATTGAATTTCCAATATAGAAAATTAGACAACCGGTAAACTTAAAAAAACATTTTAAACTATATTTAAGAAAATCATATATCCCAATATCTACGTATTTTAATATATATATTATTTGGAAATTTTTCATAGAAATATTTAAAAAATAATCACATGATTAGAAAATTCTATTTCATTATTCAATATTGTACTTAAAAAGTTTTTTTTTTAAGTGTTTAAAGAAACATCTTTTTTACTAATTTACTTTCCATAAACTTAAACATCCATCATTTGCAACTTTAATAAAAAATTTCAAATAAATGTTATTTTTAACGTATTATTTTTAGTATCAATTCTTTTAAAAATAAATTTAGATACGTAAGAAAGAAAATATTAAAAATGATAAATTTTAATACAAATATATGCTATGTGTATGTTGGCAATAGTCATGAATATAAATCCTGATGAAAATATTTTCAGGGAACAGATATAACTGAAGCATTTGAATCACATCATGTAGCAATTGGACCAGAAAGAATTATACCAAAATTTCAAGTGCGAAAAGCAACAACGCCTCGAAATTCTCCATTTACTTTTGAAGAAAATGGTTTTTACCGAGTACTGAAGAAAGAGGTACGCGAAGCACTTAAAACAATCCCTAAAAGTGCAGCAACAAAAAGTAAAATAATTGCTGATTTATTAATGATTACTTTCGTCGTAACTTCAATAATGGCTGCAAAATATGCGAATTATTATATAGGTGTTTTGGCTGGAATATTATTAGCATTGCTCACAGTTTCCGCGCATAACTTTTTCCATCAAAAAGATTCATTCCGAATGTATTATTTTGATTTTTCAACAATGTCATCAAGGTTTGTAAATTTAATTACTTGTATACGTTGCGAAGCAAATTTAAGCAGCTGTTACTTTAAACTGATGTCTCATAAACACAACATGAATTTATTTTTGTAACGATTTTGCAAATACTTAGAATACACCAGATGAACTAAATCTTAAATTCATGTTTACTTTTACTAAAAATATAATTTTAAATTCGTATTTCGTTGCAATAAACTTCGCAATTTAATACGTAAATGAAATTTAATACTTTTATTAAATTTTGTTTCTTGTCGTTTATTTTTACTCGCAGACGTGAAAAATGAATAAAAATAAAATTAATTCTGAAAATTTAGAAACTTCTTCATTTTCGACTGTTACTAATTATATATTTAATGACTATATTTTTAGTTTTAGTATGAAAGAATATAATGAGTCATAATATTAATGCTTATGAGAAGAAATAATTATAAATATATATATATTAAGAAATTTAAGTTGTTTACTTGTCAGAAAAAAATTTGATAAGAAATTTAAAAAAATAATTATTTCTGTACTTAAACAAACTTATCGGCTCTTGACACTTATTTAATAAATAACAAATACTAAATTTTTTTGAAAACATACATTTGAAAAGATATTTATCTTTTATCTTCATCAATAATCTTGAGATAAATATATTTATACTTCTTCTGTTTAATTAGAAGGAAGTTAAAAAAACATTATTTATTATGTTTTAAACACCAACTGATGTATATGAATAACTAGGAAACTACATTTTTATGTCTAATGAATGAATTTAAAAATAGATACTTATTTTTACTTCTTTTAAATCAAATAAGACATATTTGTGAAGTATATATCCTCTTAAAGAAAAATTACAAAATACCTTTCCAAAAAAAAAAAAAAAAAAAAAAAAAAAAAAAAACAGAACAAAAACGTATCAGAAAAGTTAGCTATGTATATGTGTATATTATTGTCATTTGTTTATTTTTTTACTTCAATATAAACAATAATTTATATATAAAACAAGAATACTTTTAACTAAATACGAGTATTAAGTTGTCGTTAACTTTATATTTTAGAGAATGGAGAATCAGTCACGCTCTAAGTCACCACCTTTACACAAATACAATAATCGATTTGGAGATTCAATTATTTGAACCACTTATGCCTTTTCTGCCAGTGAAAAAAGCTTTCTTTGTAAAATATTTTGCATGGTTTTACAGCCCAATATTTTATTCAAGCGTCTTTGCTTTAACCTTCATTAGACGGCAAGTAACTTATATAATAACAAATATAGAACATATATAATATAAATGAGGAATATTTTTTTACAGAATAATATTACTTATTCAAGGAGATTATGATCAAGTTGGTAAAAGATTTATAATTCCATTTATAATTCCTACCTTAATGTATCTCTGCGGTGGCCAGTCCTTAGGATACACATTGTTGTTATGGGCTTTCATTGTTAGTGTTGCTAGTTTCCAATTTGCATTAGTTGGAATAAATGCTGCACATCAACGTCCTGACATATTTCACGATGGTGATACACCAAGGTAATTGTTTATTGTTCAATCACGTTATCAAAAGTTCAATAGAATAATATCACTTACACTTAAAACACTACCAGTAACTTTACGATGTATAAACAATACGTTAAAATGCTAATTGTTAAGTATATTTGCATTATTATCACCAAATATTGTCAAAAATGTCAATCACATGTCACACATCCACGATAGCACTACCGAATTAATACTAAATACGTTTGTATTGATATATACCGATGCTTCGACAAGTTGCGTAAATTTATTAGTTAAGTTTTAATTTGTTAATTAAAAATTCTACCTGCGAAACTATAGATATCATAGACTACTGATGATAAACAAATGATATTTAAAACATTCAATTTGATAAAATTATTTTCGAAATATGTTTTTTGACTTTAAAAATGAATTTTGAACTCATTTAAATTGTGAATATTAACTTATACATTAAAAAAACCCGTTATATAATTTTTTTTATTGTAATTATTAGAATATTGCTGTTTAATTTTATTAGTTTGATTCAGTTGCTTTCAAAATATTTTATTTTGACTTTAAAAATGAATTTTGAATACATTTAACTTATGAATATGAATTTATTATTTAAAATAATTGTAATTTAAGTTTTTCCTTTGTGATTACAAGACTATTACTATTAAAATGTAATAGTTTGATAAAGGAGCTCCCAAAATAAGTTTTTTTACATTAAAAATGAATTTTGAATTCATTTTAATTAAGAATATAAACCTATTAATTAAAAAAAAGAGTAATTTGAGTTTTTCCTTTCTTATTATTAGACTATTGATGTAAAAAATTATTAATTTGATTAATATGCTCCCAAAATATGTTTTTTGACTTAAAAAATGAATTTTAAATACATTTAGATTAGGAATAAGTATTTATTAATTTAAACAAAATAGGGAATAAGTTTTTTCCTTGGTAATTATTAAAATATGACTTTAAATTTTATTAATTTAATAAAGTTGCCCCCAAAAAATATAATTTTAAACTCATTTAAATCAGGGATATAAATTTATTATAATAAAACAACAAACACACACACATACACAAATATTTGAGTTTTTTCTTCATATTTATTGAATTATTAATGTTTAGATTTATTTATAATATTAAAAAAATAACAAAAATAATAAATTTATTTTAAAAAAATTATTTATTTTTATATAATTTGTTGAAAATAAACAATTTAGTATAGAATGTGGGAATAAATAATATTATTTTTTACAATTATTTTATGAGTTGTGCTCATGTTTAAATATAGTTTTATTTGCATTAAATAAATGTTACATATTTATCTTTAAAATACTGACATTTTTTTATTTGAACTTTTTATAATATGTATAGTTTAAATTATTTTAAGGTTTTTTAAATATAATTTTTTTATTAGAGGGAAAACCATCGATTGGGGAGTTTCTCAACTAGATGCTTGTATAGATCGAAGCGATATCACAGGATCCCATTTCTTAGTTTTAACCAATTTTGGAGATCATGCACTTCATCATTTATTCCCAACATTAGACCATGGATTTTTGCAATATTTATATCCAACTTTCGAAAAAGTATGTAAACAGTTTGATGTTGAATTACGTTTTGCGTCGCAGTTGAATATGATGAAAGAGACTCTTAAACAACTCACCAATGAAACACCGAATCCTCATCCACCAGGATATAAGAATAAATAATTATATTATTAATTCTAAATTTTATTTGTTCTAATTAGATTCTGTAGCACTTCACTTACGAATGTATGTTGAATTTTTGATATTTTCAATAAATTATAGTAATAAGATATATATATATATTTTTTTTTTTTTCATAAAAATCATCACTTTATATTGATTTATAGTAATATTAGGAATAATTTTGGTATGATAAAATTTAAAAGGATTTAGTGAATCTGTTAAAAAATGAAAATACGAAACAATTTTGTTTAAAATGATAAATTTTATTTTTTTATATGTTAGCAATAATGATGATATACAATTAAATATATATAAATTGTTGATGCTCACTTAAATATCCTTAAGTTATGGATGTAACGTAAGGTATGATTAACAAATGAAATAAAAGACAATATACAATAAATACAATAACGATATTAACTTGTTTATTGGTGCCTTAATAAGCCATGTATACAACGTCACACATACAATTAAAATGTTGATTCCTATTTATATTAAATATACTTATATAGTATTGTGTATGCTCTGAGACCTGCAATCGGCATCGGCATAGGGCTGTAAAGGTGTTGGTACGTGTCTCTGATTTAAGTGCATGTCGGCCGTTGAGGGTCCCATTGCGTAACGTAAAAGGCAACATTTCGTTGTTTGGAATATTATGTTCATAAATTAATTGTTCATATTTGTGTGTGAATAGAAACAAAAATAATATTATAAAACAATGAACGTCTTTAATTTACAAGCTGATTAATACAAGCCTGTTGGTCGGCTCGTAAAATTATTCATTAAATAATATATACACAGAAACCGGAAACGTAGATTTAAACCTCGTTCTCGGGGTGAAGGTCGAACCTAGGTGGGAAGGTCATGCCATCGAGCATTGGGCGCTGGGCCGGTCTCTGGGGCTACACAAACAAACAAATTTATATTAATAAAATTCTTATAACTACAGTATTTTAATAAAGTTCAATCGCACCGCAATTAAATTCAATTATTATAGAAATAGTTCGTGCGTGTGCTTTGGAATTGTTCTTGATTCCCCAAAGCTGTAATTGATTTTAATTTCAAAAAAATAAATCAATAAATAAAATCAGTAGTAGGAAAGAAAACTACCCTAGAGCGTTACACAGACAATTATTGGATTCAGAAAACAAAAACTGGGGCCAACCAAAACTTACAAAGTTAAAATGTATGAAGTTACTCCGCCGCCGCTAGTTTACGACCCTTGGACGGCTACAAGAATAAATACAAAAATATACTACTAATATGAAATATTTGATTTCAGGATGAGACACTTCATATGGGATTATATATCTGTGAGCTCTTCTGTGTGTAATATCAAGGTAAGTAAAATTATAATAATTATAATTTTTTTTGCATGTGTATATAATATTATTATAAAAAATGATAACTTACCGCTGGGCTAAGTCCACGAGCAGCAGAACCAGCACGTCCCTTCGCGCGGAATTTGGCAATGGCCTGTTCGGCGAGGTCGGCTCTTTCTTCAGCTTCTTCAAGCTCTTGTTGGGCTTTACGGAATTTGGCAAGATTGAGGGCGGCAATTTCTTCGGCTTCTTCAATCTGTCTCTTGTATGTCTTGATCTTTTGTTGAAGTTTGTCAACAAGATCTTGCATACGTTCGTGGTTCTTGCGGTCTTCTTCGGCTTGGAAGCTAAGTTCCTTAATGCGGCGCTCAGATTTTCTGAGGTTCTTTTGGGCATCGGCGTGTCTCCTTTGTTCACCGTCCAATTCATTTTCTAATTCACGGACGCGTTGTTCAAGTTTTTGAATGGCCTTCTTGCCTCCCTTAAGGGCGTTGGCTTCGGCTTCATCAAGACGTACTTGCAAGTCCTTGATTTGTGTTTCAAGGGCTTTGCGGAGTTTCTCTTGTGTTTGAGCGTGGTCTTGTTCAGCACGGAGTTCATCAGCAAGACGGGCAGCATCAACCATAGCCTTCTTGGCCTTTTCTTCGGAGTTCTTGGCTTCATTCAAGAGTTCATCAAGGTCGGAGTGAAGAGTTTGGAGTTCAGATTCCAATTTCCTCTTGGCAGCAGAGATGGAAGCGTTTTGGGCAGACAATTCATTGAGTTGTTCATGAGCATCACCCAATTCTTGTTCAGCTTGGCGACGGCCGCGGTCGGCTTGTTCAAGAAGAGTACGAGATTCTTCAAGTTCGTTTTGGAGAGCGTTGGCACGGCGTTCAGAAATGCCAAGAGCTTCACGGGCATCATCACGAGCACGTTGTTCCTCTTCAAGGGCGGTCTGAGTGTCCTTAAGTTGTTGTTGGTAGCGTTTGATGGTCTTCTGGGCCTCGGCGTTAGCCTGTTATATGATTTAAATGTAAGTATAATGTTATGATGAGCAATTTTTAAATTATTATTTTACCTTGTTAGCGTGGTCCAGAGCAATTTCAAGTTCGTTGATGTCGGCTTCCAACTTCTTCTTCATGCGGAGGGCCTCAGCCTTACCCTTGGCTTCGGCTTCCAAGGAAGCTTGCATGGAGTCGAGGGCGCGTTGGTGATTCTTGCGGGTGTTTTCGAATTCTTCTTCCTTCTCTTGGATACGTCTGTCGATTTCTTGACGGACTTGAGACAATTCCAATTGGCTGCGGAGGACTTTGTTTTCTTCTTGTTCCAAAGCAGCTTCAGCTTCTTCAAGAGCGGCTTGGAGTTCATCCTTTTCGGCTTCAAGACGCTTTCTGGCCTTTTCGATTTCATGAATGTTGCGGCCACCTTCACCGATTTGGTCAAGGAGATCCTTAACTTCATCAGCGAGGTTCTTGTTCTCACGGCGGACGGCTTCAAGTTGTTCCTGGCCTTCTTCATAAGCTCCCTTGAGTCTGAACAATTCGGTGGAATAGTTGCGGCATTCCTTTTGGCTGGCATCGAGTTCAGCAGCAAGATCATCGACTTTGAGTTTCCATTCACCAATGATCTTGTCAAAGGCCTTCTGTTTCTTTTCAGCGGCGTTGGCGATGGCAGTAGCACGGTCGACTTCAAGTTGCAAGTCTTCGACTTCAGTGGCAAGACGTTGCTTGGTCTTTTCAAGAGCAACGCATTTCTGGTTAAGAGATTCAATGGTTTCTTCGGCTTCAGCGAGACGAGCTTGGAGTTTGCGCTTGGCTTCTTCAAGTTCTTCAGCGCGGGCAACACCTTCAGATTCGTATTTGGATCTCCAGAGTTGAGCTTCAGCGTTGGATTTGCTGAGTTGACGTTGTAAGTCAGCCTTGCCTTCAGCTTCTTCTTCAACTTGTTCACGGATGTTGTCCAAGTCGTGTTCCAAGTTGCGGAATTTGCCGAGAAGAGTAGCGCGTTCACGAGCTTCTTCATCAGCCAATCTCTTGGTGTCTTCGAGTTGAGTAGTCAAGGAGATCTTGATCTTGCTGAGTTGAGATACTTGAGATTCAGCTTCTTCCAATTGGCGGAGAAGGTCAGAGTTTTCAATAGACAACTTCTTCTTGGCGGCATCGAAGTCATTGAGAGTGCGGTTGGTTTCATCAAGTTTACCTTGGACGTCATTCAATTGTTGTTGCAATTGTTTGGCAATCTTTTCAGAAGCAGCCTATTTATTTATAAAAGTTAATTAGTTTTTATTATTAAATAAAGGATTTACTAATGAAATATTTTATAACACAGGTTACAATCAAAAAGACATGTTATTTTAAAATAAAGCAGGTAATAGCTATAAAATTAGATGATTTCAGTGTTAGCGAGCGACAAATCGGATATTGGATAAAAAAAACATGTAGAGCTGTATCCTATGCCGGATCTTATTTGCATAAAAGCTGGTTATACCAGTTGACGGTAGTTGCCAGAAGCCTGCTAAATGAAAGCGCTGAAATTTGATTTAGCTATTTGAAACAATTGCGAATTCAGGTAGCTGCGTACTTATGTACCTTTTCATTAGCCAAATGGTCGACACTAGCACGGAGATCGTTCAATTCACCGAAGTATTGAGCCTTTTCTTTTTCAGCCCTGTTGGGAAAAGACAACACATATAATGACGACACAGAAACAAACTACTTTTAACCCGAGACAAAATAGACAGCGTAACATCATGCCAAAAAATGGGATCAAAAAAGGGTCTACATTACAGGTACAGAATACTAGTGCGCGGTGGCGTACCTTTTCACGCCCAAGTTGATCAATAGCACCGCGACTGTTGTTCAATTCGTTGTAAATACTAGCACGGTCCTTTTCAGCCCTAAATTCAATATTTATAAAAAAAAAATCGTACTATTTATAAAAATAAAAAATATACCAATTGAACGCAAATTTGTGCTGTATTTTATTAAGTGAGTAGGCATGTGTATATGTTTCTGTCTGTTTAAATATTGAATAAAGTATTGAGTTTATTATGTGGAATATTACTTACTTAGCCTTCAATTTGTTGAGTTGATCAATTTGTTCACCCATTTCAGAAACGGCATCATTGTGCTTCTTGCGGAGATTGGCCAAGGTACCTTCATGTTGAATGTTAGATTCTTCCAAGTCACGGCGGAGTTTGCTGAGTTCGGCTTCACGTTTCTTGTTGAGTTCGATTTGGGCAGAGGTAGCACCACCAGCTTCCTCCAACCTTTCGCCGAGCTCTTCAAGTTCACGGGCGAGGTCTGAGCGTTGTTTCTCAGCCTTGGCGCGGGCTTGACGTTCAGCTTCAACTTCTTCTTCCAATTCTTCGATGCGGCCTTGGAGTTCCTTGATTTGTTTTTGGAGTTTGCCGACCAAAGATTGTTCATCTTCAAGTTTGGCAGTGAGGGATGAGATTTCCTTGTCTTTGCGTTGGATGGTTTGTTCGAGTTCCTTCTTGTTACGTTCCAAGTCAGCGACGGCTTCTTGGGTAAGTTTAAGGTCACCCTCAACCTTGCGTTTGGATTTCTCTACATCACCGCGCAATTTCTTTTCGCGTTCAAGAGAGTCTTCTAATTCGTCCAAGGTTTGTTCCAATTTGGCTTTAACCTTGTTGAGGTGGTTGACTTTGTCTTCAGCGGCTTGCAATTCTTCGGAGGTCTTTTGGTTATTTTCACCTTGGAGTTTCTTTTCCTTGTTCAATTTGTTGATGAGTTCGTCTTGGTGAGCGATTTCATCATTCAAATTGCGGATTTGGTGATCCTTGGTGGCTTTGTCTTGTTCAGATTTTTGGACACTGAGTTCCAAATCTTCAATATCTTTCTTCATGCCAGAGATCTCTTGTTCCAATTTCTTCTTTTGTTGGAAGAGTTGGTTGCGGGCATCTTCTTCTTGGCTAAGTCTGTCTTGGGTTTCCTAGTAAAATTTGATGTTATTTTAATTAATAATTGGTCTTAATTATTTATAGTCTGTATGTAAAATATAAAGAAATATCGTATTTATTAATAACAGGTGTGTATAATTCATTTTCCAGTAAAATTTTGAAATATTAAATAAATAATCTAATCATAAATTATGAATGTTTAGAAATGTAAAAGTCACGCAGCTGGCTACGTTAATAATATGCAGGAGGTGTGAATACAAACATGTTACACTTATAGTGGCAATTTATTTCGAATATCCGAAAATAACTTTATGGAATTCGGTTATTACTGTTACTAAAAATAGCCAATTAAATTTTAATGCAGATTTTTTTTGGATTCCAGTACACGATATGGATCGTTTTAATTCAATTTAATGGTCTATTAGTATAAATTTATTTTCTAAATATTAATCGAGAACATCTGGAATCTTTCTTTTAATGTAAACAAGTAAAAAATATATTTATTGCGTGTAATAAGTGTATATTTTGTGCAGGTACTTACAGAGAGTTGTTGTTCGATGTCAGCTTTTTGGGCTGCCAATTTGTTGGCCTTTTCTTGTTGTTCAGAGAAGGATCCCTTTTCACCCTCAAGTTTGCCAAGCAATTCAGTCTTTTCAGACAACAATTTGGAGTTAAGAACTTCAAGTTCTTTGCGGAGTTTTTCTTCACGTTCAAAGGCTTCTTGGGCTTTGGCTGCCTTCTCTTCCAATTTCTGCAAAGTTTCCTCGTTTTTAGGCATGTTGTAATCAATATCAACCATCGTCATAATTAAAATGAATTATTTGTCGTATTTCCTCACAAACTGTGGTCGATCGAACAAACCAATAAGACACGATATCAGAAGGATATCACGTCTTAGTTCGCATTCACTTGTGCACCGCACCGCTATCAAGCGTCGACTGTGATCCGTTTCGAATTTACTCATATTCTCAAAAAATAGAACGTGTAGGCCGATTCCGCCCATGGCGATGACAGATTATAAAAATATGATGCAAGTGCTTGAGATCGACGTAAGGGTGGGGTTGCTACGCAGGTATATTTAAGGAAGAGTATGACCTAAAATTATGCGCCGCGATATTAATCTGATCTGGAAAGTGGCCAGTCAGTAAATCAAACGACGCGAACACGGTTTATGAACGACGGAAATAACTTAATATAATATGTTCTTATAAGTACCAACCGATCAGGCGTCAGCGTCAACTGTCGCCTCATGTTTCCATCAGGCGTTGATCGATCACGATAAAATTATAACACTACTATGAACGGCAACACGAATTTATGCACAACCCAATTTCAATTGGAATTCAATCGCTTCCATGTATAAATAAATACCTGAACACTGATCATTTAAACACGACGCCAATTAAACAACTGGAACACACGCATTAAATTATCAAAAGCTAAATCGAAAAATATTCAACAGCGACCCACGCGAATATTAAAAATATCGAAAAATTTTATGTTTACTAATAATTTTATAATTTATTAGCGCTTTAATCTAATCAAATATATCATTTCAGTTTTAATGGCCCGATTAATTTTTCTTATTTACCGGATCACCAACAGCTGTGGAAAAAATTTAAATTGTTTCTTTTTAATTTTTTTAACTTACAGCGATCTCATCTTCGATGCGGGTGACGTTGAGGAGGGGCTTGACCTTTTGCCAGAGTTTCCACCATGGCCAGGTGCGGAGTTGCATGTATTTGCGCAAGTTGCGTTGTACGACTTGCAAGGCAAGACGTTGCTCTTGCAACTTCTTGAATTCCTTACGTGAGAGGTAACCACGGATCCAGGATTGCATCCAGGTAACGATCTTGCTCAAACGTTCGTCACGCAATTCTTCCATTTGACCCAAGACACCAGCACGGAAGAAGACCTATATTTCGCAATTTTCTTTTAGCTTTACCCTCCAGAAGACATTAGATGTAATTTTACATTTAAGTTATTGAACACGTATTTACTAGCGTTGCGCATTAAATTTTAAGCGAAGCATTTACTCATATAAAGCCATTAAATGTATTTGTGTAATTTTAATTGTCTTAATATCCATAAATATTATACTTTGCAGTAATTAAATTTTAAAAATAATTCAATTTAATCTTAATTTCCTGTTTTAATTAAAATAAAGGATTTAAGTTAAATATTTGTTATAAAGCGATGCATATTTGCTAAAATTTGAAAAGTGTAATTTTATAATACTTAAGCCTTTTTAGAAATAGAAATAAATAATTATAATTTGAAAACACTAGTGAAAGAAGAAGTGTGCAAGTAGAGTTTTTTGCAGTGCATCAAATGCGAGAGCATTTAGGCTTATCGGTAGATAAAGTACCTTTGTTTTGCCCAATCTGTATGAGTCTGAATCAAGGCCAGTTTGGTCCAAAATAATGGCTGTTGCCTTTTCAGGTGAAAGTGGTTCTTTGATCAGGTTTGCGGCCAGAATTTTATATCTGTGTTGATCGCAACCATGAAATAGTTAATCACACAAAAACAATCACAATGATACCAGTATATCTGTATCATTATAAGTATTAAAATAGGGATAAGGGTAAAAGATACCATATTGAAAGTAAAATTTTTTTTTCAGAGTTTTCTTTCATATTAATTTAATTTTGAAATAATTAAACTTGTAAATTATGAAAGAAAACTTTGTAAAAAAAACTTTAAAACCTATCGTGTGCTCTAGAGAGATAGGTTTATCACACAAGGTAATCTATGGAATAACAAAACAAATGATGTTCATGTTTCTCATGGCGTCATCATCGAGGAACAAAACAAAAAACAATGAACTCCGATTTCTGTAAAAAAAAAAATAACATGCCTTGGTATGACCCAAACGGTACATATCAGGATCCAAAGATGTATTAGTCAAGATAAGATCGGCGCATTTTCTGCCATCGGATTCCTTGTCAACAGCAGCTGGGTTAAGAATTTTGTATCTAGGAAAGGTAGACGTGCGAATGCACATATAAGTTACACAGATCACGTATAAAGGTATTTTCTAATTCTATAAAATCAAACGAATATTTGACAAGATTTCGACGAACATGCGAAATTTTTTAGTTAATTATTTAAAGGGCAACATAGGTGTATCATATGACGACAATAGGATATACATGAAATTGTACTTTGAAGTACAATTTCAGGGTAACAATCCTTGCCTTTGTAAGACCGACACGATATTGATCCTCTAGTAAACCGACTTCTTTCAAACATTTATCGCAAGCAGTTTTTGCATCCTTTTCAGCAGTCATAGTAGCAGGAGCTAAGATCATGTAACTGGATAGTTAAAAAAATAAAAAATAAAATAAATAAAAAATAAAAAACTAAAAAGAAAATTAAAATTAAAATTAAAATATAATTAATTTAGAAAAAAAAAAAATAAACAAATTGTAATTGTTCCTATAGTTTCGGTATAAAAATTCAAAATTTTTGTTATTGAGGGAATATTTTATAATTACCGGAGCTTGAAGTCAGGGTAGACCATCCTGTTGGGGAAACCTTTACGGCAAATACGGATACCTTCAAGTACACCGTTACAGGTCAATTGATGCATTACCAAGTGAGAATCAATGACACCTGTACAAAGAGAATAAGACATTAACGCATGCATTATCTAGCTTGACGGGACTTAGTTTCTTCTTCAAGAAAGAAAACTTACCAGCCTGTTTCAATTCATTGGGAATGATACAACGTACGAAATGGGGTTGGGTAGATCTCAAAGTGGTCATCAAGTTGTTCAATTGTTCCTGTGGAATTATCATAAATAAGATTTTGATTTTTTACGCTGTAAATATTTTGTTAGATTTTCACTCATTTTTTGTTAAATGAAGCAAGCTTAATTTTGTGTATTTTATTATAGTTATAATGTGTAGTTGCGTGCAAGTGCAATTACTTACGAGTACCAGCAGGTGGCATTGTCACAATTAGCCAACCAGTGGACTTCGTCTACAAGTGAATACAAATTTATGTACAAGTAATTTTGGTTTATTGAACATAAATTTAAAAAATATATAATTTCTTTTTTTTTTCTTGATTCATTAAAAAGCCGATATGTTAATTAATTTTGAATTTAAAGTGCAAATTCCTTATTAAACTGAAAAAAAGAACACATAATGAGCAATTTTTCCTTAGACGAACCTTGTAGGAAGATGAGACAGTAGCGAAGCCACCACCCTTCTTACCACGACCACCTGTATGATAACATCAAAACATATTTACAACATCGATCATACGACACAGAGATATTGGGCCGGGCAAAAATATATTACTTTATGAAGGATATAAATTAAAGAAAAGGATTTTTTTTGGTTTAAGGGTTTCATAATATTCAAAATTATTTACGTTGTATTGGGATGTTGTAAAGGATAAACTTTTCTCTGTGTCTCATGAGAGAAAGTTATTCTTTAGTAAGGATATGTTAATTTTCACTCTGCCGAAGTGCATATTCGAGCTAGAGGTTATTACCCTTAATGGGTAGAGTTAAGGAAGGGTTAGAACCACTCCGCTCAATGTCTTGTTCGAGCTAGTGATGGTAATTACCCGATATAAGGTAGATACAGTCAGGAAACTAGAGCCCTTCGTTCGTTTTCCTCCTGCTTATAACAGATTTTCAAGTTTAAAATATCAATATTTATAATAATTTTAAAAGTTAAAATATTTTGGAAGTGACTTTAAAAAAGAAATGGGTTTATTAAGTTGCAAAGTAGAGGTTGATCCTTGGTTTCATTTTTATTTATACTAACCCTTGCCACCAGCATCAGCAGCAGCACCACCAGATTGACCTGGATGATCAGCGAAGATTTCGCACAACAATTTGTTGGTACCCTTCTTGTAAAGATCGACAACAGTGTCGTTCAAGGGATCCTTGTTCTTTTCAAGCCAGCCAGTGATGTTGTATGGTACCTATTTCATAATTAACAAGTGTTAAAATTGTCCTTTTTTGAATTATTATTATTTTCCGTCGATGAGATACTTACATTACCGGCGTAATGGCCCAAGGTGAAGTGGGCAGCAGCCTGACCAGGCTTTGGTGGTTTGGGCTTCAAGAAGTTGGGTGATTTGCCCAAATGGTTGTTCATCAACTTTTCTTCAAAGGTTCTGTCAGTAGCTTTAGGGAACATAGATTCTTCTTCAAGGATGGAGAGAATACCCATGGGCTAGTTAAGATAAAATATATGTTGTAGTTTGATGCGTACAAAACCCATTTGAAAAAGTTAGTAATCTTATAATAAATTTTTTGATTAGCAACAAGTGTAGCGACAAAAGCTACGTACATGTGCAATATTAATTACATTTGCAATATTGAAAATTTACTAAAAATTTCAAATCTATTTACTTATATATTGTTAATTGTGCAAAATATACTAAATTTCTAAAATTTTAAATAAATAAATTGATTACTTATATTTTACTTAGTTTACCTTATAAACAGATGCTGGAAGCATACGTTTGACCAAGAACAACGCTAACAAATAATAAGCGTTATTGTAGTGTAGTCTTAAGCAACCGGCAACGGTATGATTATAAGAATTGCGTGATTTTCTACATAGATACTTTACTGATGGCAATAATAAATTACAAGCGAATATAATACGAATAATGCTACGTGAATCTTGAGTGATAAATCTAGCGTTTATCTACCTTTTCTATTAAATCAATGGTTTTCTGAAGATCCATACCAAAATCAATAAAAGTCCATTGAATACCCTCGCGTTCATATTCCTCTTGTTCCAAAATGAACATATGATGATTGTAATATTGTTGAAGTTTTTCATTTGCGAAATTTATGCATAGTTGATTAAAACCGTTAAGCTGCCGGTCGCCCGTGGACACCACAATAGAACATTGACAGACACATGTAATAAGCACACTGATGGACAACACAGTTAATTGCATTGCACAAGACGGTGCAATATCGTAATATAAGTATTGCACTTGTCTTGTGCAGAAAACATACATAAAACGAGTGGTATATAAATTACACAATTCCGGTTCAACCTAGTTAAATATGTAATAAATAAAATAAAATTAAATATAATAATAATATATTAATATAAATTCTTATCCGGATATGTGCAACTGGGATAGCCATGTACTGATTGGCTCCCAATACCTTCTCAAGTAGATCAATTGTTTGCTGCAGATCCATGCCAAAATCAATGAAAGACCACTCAATTCCTTCACGCTGATACTCCTCTTGTTCCAATACGAACATATGATGATTGAAAAATTGCTGAAGCTTTTCATTGGTGAAGTTGATACATAGTTGTTCAAAACTGTTGAACTATGTATTGAGCATATGTTAGAAATAAAAATAAAAGCACTTCACACATATTATGATTAAATCAATAAATACATGGTGATATTTCCTGTCAAATAGGATTTCAATAAAAACACATATTATAAGAAAAGAAAAACCACATTGAGAAACTATATAATCATATAGCGGCAGCGCTGAAATTCGAAAAATCGAAAGCAGAGCTAAATTGCGTAACAGAGTAGTCCAATATTCCTGCGTCGCAATTTTACCTTCTCAATAAGCTCAATACATGCTGCAAGATCCATGCCGAAATCAATGAAAGCCCATTCGATTCCTTCACGTTGATATTCTTCTTGTTCCAACACGAACATATGGTGGTTAAAGAATTGTTGTAGTTTTTCATTCGTGAAGTTGATACACAGTTGTTCAAATCCGTTGAACTGGATTGAACAATAAAACCAAACAATCAACACATATTACAGATACATCGTTTTGTAGATGCACCTGTAGTACTACATTTCCTAGACATGTGTATATCTTTTCAGAGATTTTTACACATATACCAGAGAAAACAACAATGTTAAGTTTCAATAAAATAAAAGAAAATTATTAAACTTAATAGATAAATAATACTAATAGTAAATAGAACCAGATAATAGAGATAGATAACTAGTTGGAAAACCATCCATTGGTATCCATCCACTAGATTACTGCCCATTGGTGTTTCTATTCTAAAAGAGAAATTACTAATACACTACTCATACTTAAGAAGAAAAAATATAAGAAAATAGCACGGCAATTTGCATAATTGCGTTACGTATCACCCAAACCTGATGTCCTCTGCTGCGATCCGACACTTTTGACCTAACATCACATTTACCTTTTCAATCAATTCAATACAAGCGGCAAGATCCATGCCAAAATCAATGAAGGTCCATTCAATGCCCTCTTTCTTGTACTCTTCTTGTTCAAGGACAAACATATGATGGTTAAAGAATTGCTGCAGTTTCTCGTTCGTGAAGTTAATACACAGTTGTTCAAAACCGTTGAACTGCAGATTACAAGGTGAAAATAGACGTATTATTAGTCACACACAAATAAAAAACACATTATTAAAATAATATTCCATTCTCTGGATTTTATATTGTTTTTCATAGACAGGTATTGATGCAAATTCTCCATTCTTTGGATATTTTGACATAACCGGTTCAACTGGTAATACGAAGAAAGTCTCTGAAAGATGCAATGGTTTGTTGGTAATTCAATTACCGTTACATATTGTTAGTTAAATTGGTATAATGAAATGAATTTTATGATTGGATGATAGCATGCCAGCTTACCTTTTGCAACATTTATAGAGCTAACTAAATATTTATTTCTTAATTATTAATTACATATTATATGCGCGCAAAACACTAAGTACCTTCTCAATAAGCTCAATACAAGCAGCGAGATCCATGCCGAAATCAATGAAGGTCCATTGAATACCTTCCTTCTTGTACTCTTCTTGTTCCAATACGAACATGTGATGGTTAAAGAATTGTTGCAATTTTTCGTTGGTGAAATTAATGCAAAGTTGTTCAAAGCCGTTGTACTATAATTAATTAAGCTCATAAGAATTATGCAAGTAAAATGATCTAATTGTGAGTTTTAGAACAACATTGATATTGAATTCTCCAAATGCTCCCCTTGCAAGCAATTTAGTTGAGCTAATTATTATTAGCAAAAAGCAAAATGAAATAAAATGAAAGTAATTATAATTTTTTAAACATAATAAACAAGAAAATATATAATTAAATTAAATTAAACCTGTAAGAAAAATCATATAAAATATAAATAAATAAAAATAATCGAAGAAACCTAGGAAAATGGATACCAACAGATATGTACCTAAAATGCATTTGCTGAAAGAAAATTTATTATTATATATTCCAATAAAAGACAATATAATTTTTTTTTTTTAACAATTATTGAGTTTTTCAATTTAATAATTTAAGTTATATCTATTTTGAAAAATTGAAATTTTAATTGGTAATGGAATATATAATGTTTAAATGTTAAAAAACTTACGTCGAAAATTTCGAAACCAGCAATATCCAGTACACCAATGAAGTGTTGTCTCTTTTGTTTGGTGTCAAGAGTTTCGTTACATTTCTTTACAAGCCATTTGAAGAGACGATCGAAGACGGCCTTAGCCATGGCACCCATGGAGTAGGCGACTTGATCCTTGTTACGACCTTGGGTGACGAATTCATTACCGACCTTAATTCTTGGTTTCAAGAAAGATTTGTATAATTCTTGAGTATCAACACCCAAGAGTTTAGCAACTTTTTCACCTTCCTGTAGTAAGAATATATATATGAGAATTAGTTTTTCCGTGTACATATTTTTTCACCAAGAAATTTTGATAATTTTGAAGTTATACCTCGGTACCGTCGGCTTCAGCCTGTTCTTCGCGACCACGTTGTTTGAACTTCATGGTACCCATATGCATGACAGAGGCGGTGATTTTGTAGACATCGTCCTTTTCTTCTTGAGTGAAACCCAAGACATCGAAGGCAGTCTATTAGAGAAATTACGATTATTTTTTGTTCATTTTTCTAAAGTAAACTAGTTTTTGTTTTAAACTTTTGTTTCAAATATATACAATTTTTCTTTTATTTCATATTTTTTTAAAAGTTACTCTGAAATATATAAAACTCAAGCATATTTATTTAAAATTAATTGAAAAGAAAATGAAGCTAAATTTTACAGCTTTTTAAATGAAATTGTGTAAAGTGTAAATAAATGTATGGTGTAATATTTTGATAAAACTTACCACATTACAAATTAGTTCTCTGCAATGCAAGTTATACATAAGAAAATCTAACACAAAGGATATTGAGTCACTTGACAATTTTAAAAATTGAACAAAAAATATAAATTAGTTCATGCTTAAATGAACATGGGAAATTAATATTTTATTTTATTTTTTATCTATATATAAAGATAAAAGTTTAAATTACCTTTTTTTTACTGAAAAATAATATATATTATAAATATTTTAGAATAGTATTTAATTGTTTAAAGATGTATATATATTTTTTTAACAAATTTAAATATTCTTAGAAGACTTTAGAAAAATTTATTTTATATATCTGTATTTAAATAAATAAAATTTGATTTTTTTATATTTTATAGAATGTCAAATAACGATTTCGCCATGCAAAAAGCATACAGGGAGCGAGCGAACTCAATTAGTTCGCCGATCTGTCTTGTTTTCCGCAAGAGGTATTTTAAGTAATTTTTCAAAATGTAATTGTTTATAATAATAAAAAAAATTTGGTATTGGGAGAGCCCGCGCGCTCCCTAGTAATTCAACATCAGCGCATTACGGAACTTACGTCCGTTTTATAAAATTCTTCCGCATCATTAACTCCAGGTATTTTTGTTGTACCCTGAGTAATGTACGGGTAATTAGAGACTCGGGTTCCCAACAATAAGTCTGCGGCAGATAGTCAGATCAGTGAATTTATTAAGTGTAAACGTGTGGTCCATTATATTTAAACAATAAACCACTCGCCTTGCCCCACTGTATCACAGCACACATTAACTACAAAATCTACTAAAAAGTTATTAGATACATAGTAAAAGATTTGCAGATCATCTAATTTACTAGATCTAACATAAGAAGAAAAAATGTTAATAACATAGATAGAAAGAAAGAAAAATGAAGGAGTAATAAAAAAAGCGCCGACGACAAGTTTGTAAGTATCAAATACACAACTTACGTCGGTTATATTCATTTCCTCATTATCATCGACACCAGGAATTGAAGTTTTTCCTTGTGATACGTAATAGTAATCGTTGACATTATTTGAGAGAAGACACATGGCTAAGGAACAAGCAGGAGTTATTCAGTCAAATGTTTTACTGAGCGACAAAACAAACAAAAGGAACAATTGGTGTTTTCTAATGTAACAATTGGGACACCAAAATTTATAATTATAAGGAATATACATGTTTTATAATTCATTCCATGAAGTAAAACATGTATGGTGATTATTCTAGGTATAAACAAAAAACATTGGTGCAAGTACGTTCACCATGGGTTCAAAACCTAATCTAAACTAAAAGTGAAAACTGAAGTATAATACAGCACTCAGTGTCTCGAATTCTGTTGCTGAACGTTATACCCTAAGAGCTACTGAAAACTACATCATTCAAACAAATACAAATGTCGATGTGTATACATGTTGCTCTTCCTTTGACTTACGTCTGTGAGAGAGCATTCTTCGTTGTCATCGACATTGGGGATGGTAGTTTTACCCTGAGACACGTAGTTATATTCGTAGATGTCATCAGAAAGGAGGCACATAGCTATATATTTATTAATATTGTATTAGATTTTTTCGACCTATACTCCAATATCATAAAGCTAACTAATTTCAATATTTAATTTAATTTAATATAACTAAATTAAAAAGGAATTTAATTAAACAGAATATTAAGAATCTTACCCTTCAAGGTGGGGACGGCACCAGACATAATCTGGTAGAAGATATGGTAAGAACGTTCCAAAGTTTGTTGAGAGATGACACGAGCCTTTTCAAGCAAGTCTAAAAAAAATCATTTAATTTCAAATTTGAATTACAATTTAAGTTAAAAAAACTTACAAGTTTCAATATCAGCACCAGCCAATTTACCAGTTGGGCCGAAATGAATACGGATGAATTTACCCTAAGATTTTTACAAAAGTTAGAATTTGTTTTTTATTTTTTTAATTTGATAAAACTTACGAAACGTGAAGAGTTGTCATTACGCACGGTCTTGGCGTTACCAAAAGCTTCAAGAACGGGGTTAGTTTGTACGACTTGATCTTCCAAGGAACCCTTCTTTTGGGCCGATTCGTCTTTTTTGGTGGAAGCGCCGACAGTGGCGAAGTAAGCAATTACTTTCTTCGTGTTTTCAGTCTTTCCGGCACCAGACTCACCGCTGTAGAAGATAAGTAAAATTTAATAATTTGCCCTACGGAGATACTCCGCAAAGTTGACTGAAAAATACTTACGTAATCAACATAGATTGATTTTCGTGGTCTGTAACACAAAACAAAAATTACGTTAATTTTATTCTTTTCCTTTTGTTTTCTTTGGGATTTTATTTGAAATAAATACTAACTGGTAAGCATGTTGACGTAGGCACCATCAGAAATAGCGAAAATGTGGGGTGGCACTTCATTACGGCGCTTGCCACGGTACATCTTAGCGCAACGGTTGGTATATACGGGGAAGCGCTTGTAAGGGTTGATGGCGACGCAGAACAAACCGGAATAAGTCTGTAATTTCCATTATTTATTATAACAACAGTTTATCAATTGTTCATTTCAAATTTTAATAGAACACATCAAAATCTCACAATAAAATCGAAAATGCATAAATGTAAATACATATTTTATAACAAAAAGTAGTTCAATATTTTACTGAATTTTACATTTATACATTTTTGTTTAAAAACCATTTTCAATATTAATATCTATACATTAATGTAATAGATATTTTTTATTCATTTATTTGCTTCATCTATGTCTCATTTTGATGAGCAAATTGAAATCACAAACATCATAGTTTGAAACAGTAAAGAAAATAATAATTTTTCATCATTTCTGCAATATTTGCTATTTAATTTAAGAAATCGACATTTTTATTTAACATTTTGCAGAATTGATAAAAAATTAAGTAGAAACAAAAAACACAAAGATTTTCGCTTTGTCTATTAAGCGAATAATATAAAAAATATATAAAATTAATACGACATATCGTTTGTATCATTTATGATATGAAGTATTTAGAAAAAACACACAAAAAGAAACAGTTTGGTGGGTCCTTTAAACCAAGCTTAAAATTTGAAAACATCAAATGGATTCATTTTCCTTAACCACAATACGTCTGGTGTATCATTGGTTTGTTGAAATCCACAGGAAGTTGCATGGGGCCGTTGTACATCCGGTTGTCCCAGCAAAAAGCATAATTGTTAGAAAGATTTTGAAATTTTTATTAATTTGAGGGTTGGATATTTTAGATGTAAACCGGAAAATGGTTGAGGTTTAGCAAAGCTAGAAATCCGTTGCGCCTGCACTAACTTACATAAATAAGTTTATGGTAATATCTCTGCTTCAGATTATGCAATACAGAAGCGTCGTTGAGGTATGTCAAGTTGGACATATCCTCGCATTTTTCATATTTCGGGGGGTTCACTTGGGTGACCAAATCTTTCTTGAAGGCTTTTTCCTATAGACATAAATGAGAAATTGAAATAACGTAAACTTGTTACTTACGTAAATTAGTTTGCAGTAATATCTTTGTCGTAAATTGTGTAAGACAGACGCTTCGTTAAGATATGTCAAATCTGCCATATCTTCGACTTTTTCGAACTTCGGTGGGTTCACTTGATACACATGTTCCTTCTTAAAATTCTTTTCCTATTTTCATGTTTAAATGTTATTAAACTTATTCCATTTAATAAACTATTAAATATTTCAACTCTAACTACAATAATTATCTTTTCTTTAAAATTTAAGCTATTCAAACAAGACCAAAACTTTTTTTCCAAATAATATTTACAGTAGAATATGAAAAAATGAGTTGCAACAATCAATTTTGAGTTTGTCTTATTAAAAACTTTCGAAGTATTATTGGTTTTTCATTTCATTCTTTCCTAAGGAGAAATATTAGTCTCATCATTAGAGAAAACAACTTTAAAAATATGTTTCCAAAAGTGTTTTTTTTTTTTTTATTGTAAGTGACTGAAATTTTATTTTTTATATTTATTGTTTGGTGGAATTGAGAGTTATTGGGAAAAGTTGTTTTCTCCATGTGGAAGACTGGCGAGGGATGAATTACCTCGCCCCCAGGAATGCCAACGGTGACGAGATCGCCTTTGGTGGCCTTGATCTCACCGAGAACGAATCCTTCCTTCTCGTCGGGAACCCAGCACGATTTCTTGGCATCGTAAGGTTTAGTTTGATCGATACGTTTCTGTTCGAGAGATACGAACAAGTAGGGTGCTGGATCGGGATCCTCTCCCTCTTGTTTTACGGGTTTCGGCATGGCGGACGAGCGGACGAAGAGATGGGGCTATCGAGACACGTAATACAGCCCTGGAGCCTTCCTGGAATAATGTTTTTATATCATTTTCAATTGATACATTCCCTAATTTAAATTAATGTTAACAAAAATAAAAGCAAGATAAATTTATTCGAAATATTATAGAATAAAAACAATATATACTTCAATAAAATAAATATTTATTTAAATGTTTCTGGCTATTTATTTTTTATAACAATTATTTTAATCTATAAAGTAACAAATATACAGTACGTAACGCATACACTCTGATTTTTTTTAGGCTTTAAATTAATATTTAATTATTTAAATAAAAGAAAGTAATAATAGAAATGAAAAATATTAAAAAGTTTGAATCAAGTGACGTGTTTCTAGTTCAATTTTTTTTTTTTTAATTTATTTGTCAATCATACAAAACGTTGTGGGTACTATAAAACATCCATATATCCCAGGCATGATGCAGTATTTAATGAAAAAATGATTTTTATTTTGTTTAATTGATTGTTTTATTATAATAATTGTTTATTAAATTAAAATTTAAAGTATATTACTTATAATATTTTAAAATAAAACAATCAATTGTTCAAAGTTATCTGAATAATGTTAATGAGCAATAGCTTTTATTTATTGTTTCTATTATCTTGAAATGTGAATAATTTGATTAAATATTAATTAAAATGAAATTATTTAAACAAATAATAAACGATAAAGTATTTATTACAAGCAAATAGAAGTAAACGCGGAGTAAAGAAAGACTTGTATACACGTGCTATAGAATCTGGCTCGAGATATAAATGTTCCTAGGACGGAAATAGTTGATGCATGGCAAACGGTATGCATGAAACCGCTCTATTTAGGGTGCCGCCAAGAAGTCATTGGACACCAAGCAAACTAAACGAATTGTTCTAGGCGGATTTGGCAACACCGAACGATTCCAGCAACAATTACATAACAAAACGGATGAAAACTGAATAACCACACGGAATTCTGGCAGAAATTCAAATATTTATTTTCGGCAACATGTTGAACTACTTTTCATTTATATTTAAATTTTGTGTAAATCCCGAACTCTCACCAAATAGGGCATTTATTTTTTAGACCAAATATTCGATTTAATTTTTATCCCGTATTAATTAATCCTTTATTGATAATCGAAAACAAGATTTAAAATTAAAATAAATTTAAAAAAAATTAAAACGGCTCAAATTATTGTTTCATTTTTAAATCGAACAAAGTCCATCCAGTTATTGGTATAAATAGCTTTTCTTCATTTCCTTGTAAATAAATATTAGTTAAAATCTTTCATATTCATTGATAAATTACTAGAAAAATAAGTAAACGATGATTAAATTAAAATCCATTAGTTATAAATGTATATTCGTTAATTGATTTTAATTAATCAAGTATAATTAAGATCCGATAATAGAAGCAATTTTAGAGCAACACGCCCAAGCAATGATATAAATAGCACCCAGCACCGATACACACTCTGTCCCACCATGTAAGGTGTGTAGGGTTATGTGAGTGAATGTACAAAATGGCCGTCTTCCAAACAATTACCGACAAATAGTTTTGTTAAATATTTCTTAAAAGTATTTGTGAATTATGTAATATTCAAATTGTTTTTAGTGTTTTTCTTCGCGTATGTTAAGTTATGAATGGGATTCAACCCACTTACTATTATGTAATCATGTTTGTACAAATTTCTTTAATTAAATACCAAAATTTTGAGTTTTTTTTATTTCTATTTTAATTATAATTAGAATTTAAATTTTGAACGGTAAATTTAAATGAAATTATGTTATACTTGTACATGATGACTGACAAAAAGGTAACCCGAAAATTGGGTACTTTTAAGACACCACATAATTTGTTGGATGTATACAAAAGCACAAGCACACTCATGCACCAACATCAGGATGGTTTATCATATTCATACCACAAAAATATCATACTAGCGTTACATCACTTTTATATAAAGAGTTGCACCAAAAAAATTTCTTCACATATTTTATTTGGTTTACTTATAAAATTGTGATGATAAAATTGAATTGAATTGAATTAAATTGAATTAAAAGCAAGTAATTCACTTTGTTGAAAAAGGCTAGTATGACACTTGTTGGGTTGTGAATATAAAACATTCCGATGTGTAAATTGAAACATTGGCAGTACACAAATCAGTATCCACAACGATTGTTATAACACTTGGCCACTGCACAGTCCGAAATCACAGTGAGTATTATAATTAATAAGTAATGTAGTATTATACAATAGTAGAGTAAGTAGTGATTGTCCTATGAAACACGTGACGATTAGGCGTTATCAGAGCAGAGAGTATAAGGCACACGACGACACATCACACTATTCGCACACAATCCGTTTCACTTACGTTCGAAAGCCGTTCTGACCGAGCCACCGTCCCGACGCCCCAATATAAATGTCGGCAACGTGATCCCAACCTGTAACGTCGCATCCAATTGGTTGGCGTCGCCGTCCAATCCTGGGCGTCGTCTCAGCTCGGACAATCTACCTTTTTTGGAGGAGATGATACCAATAGACCAGGGGTGGGATACGAAAATATATGTGAAGTGTAGTCACCTTATGGACCTACAATCGGCATCCCGCAATACAGTTCACGCTATCCGAAGGGAACGTTGCCCCAGCAATATACACGCCATTGCCGCAACATTATAGATCTTCAATTCACTTTCATGCCTTTCTCATAAAATGGCCGACTTTTTGCCTTTTCCAACCGTAAAACATACAACTCGGAAGTAGGAAATGCAATTAAAATCTAACTAATTAATATAATTCTATTCCTCATTTATCCATAAATGGAAAAAGTCTTATTTCACACTTTAATTTCTCTTTGAATCTTTTTATATCTATACCTAAATACATCAGTAAAAAAATAATTAATCTAGATGTTTTAATTAGAATAATAAAATAATTGATATTAAATATATATTTTCGTTGAGCATGCTTTTAAAAATGTCGTATATAGTGTCTAGATAAAGGTGAATGCTTCAAGGAAGATGGGTGACCAAAATAGCGTCTGCTAAGTCTATCCTGTGCCTGTCGCAGTCATAGCTAGAGAAGTGGGTTAGCAGGTTAGTTTAGTACGTGTATGACTTCTCTAAGGTAATGCTCATTGTGGAGACACATTGTATTTCGTTTTATTACATTCCTTTAGCTTTATAACATTTTTTTAAACTCAGAATTATAGCTTTTTATCCATGAAATTGCACAATTATCAAAGCTTCTAGAAGAATATCAGTTTTTGTATTTAGAATAACAAAGGTTAAATTCTAATTTAGTATTTCTCTGACCTTCGAAGCTGATGTTCAAGTTTTATTGCTTTTATAAAATTAAATTAAATAAATTTAAACCTTTATTTTCAATTGTTAATAACACAAATCAAATGAATTAAGTTTAAATTTAAATATAAATTGAAATTAAAATATGAATTCCAAAGCTTTTATAAAAAATTTATTACTCCTATTACTTAAGTAATATATATGACTTAAACCATGTAAAACAATTGAAGTTAAATTGTATAATATTAATTCTTTCGAGAGTATTAACTCTTTGTGTAAAATTTATTTATACATATCATAAATATAGCTTGAAATGACTAATAGTTCCAATTTTTTTAAAAAGGACTTGAATTGAAACATATCCAAAATAATGATCAAGGTCTTAACCATGAACTCAAACTAGATCCAATTTTTTAAATTAAAAAATAAACTTAATTATTATTCTTATAAGCACATATATATCTTATTAATCTCAACTATAATATAATTTTTTTAATTTAAAATATAAAATATAGATATATTGTTCTAGAAATATTACAACTTTAGTAAATAAAATCCATTTGTTATTTAGTTAAAGCTTTCATTTATTTAAGTTATATTTTTTAAATGATATTCATTTAATAATTTATTAATATATTCAAATATTAAAGATGTTTAAATTATAATCAAAATAAGAAAATATTATTTACTTGACGTTCAAAATGGACAAACAGTCCTTGATGCCACTATTTTGATTCTATATAAATAAAACCATTTAGAAATAACGCGTAGGTTTATAAAACATTTTTTTTCTAGAAATTATCGGAAATATAAAATAAATGTCACATTAAAACAAAATTGTAAACAATATTGAAATAAAATAACTAATGACACATAAATAGATGTGACTGAATGAATCAATAAATACAATCAAATCTATTGTTGTAGTGTACTGGGTCGACAATGTTCTTCAAGACAAATATAAAATAGGGCAGCACACATGTAGCTATAAATTTAGGTTAGGTTTAAAAAGTAGCAAGTAAAGATTAACAATGATTTAAAAATAGTCTGCCAAAGCGTAAATCGCATTCCGAACTACACGTCAAACTTCAGTTATCCTGTTTTGTTATATAAATTATTGAATCGTACAAATATATTTTATTATTCAAATTGTATTTATTCTAGACGCATTAGGCAAAGTACAATTTAGCTATTTTCATTTAAGGACAAATAAATATTATCTATTTTACAAAAACATTTAATACATGAATAACAAACATATTAAATTTCAAATTATATTAATTTAGTGTTGTTTTCCAAATTTGCATTTATAATAATAAACTATTTACTATAACGAAACAAAGTTTAAGGTTAAAATGAAAATTTATGGCATTGTTGCTAAGTACAAATTAAAACTTTTCATATTTTCCATTACAATTATTTTGAGGTTAAAGCAATAATATTTATTTCCATTATAAACTAATGAATACAAGGTTCTTATAGTTAGATAAAAAGTAGGCTTTATGAATGAAGATAATTAAGTTAAATTAAGAGATATAAGAAAATTTATCAGAATGCATTGGCTCATTTCAATCGGACCAATTACTTAGATGAAAATAATTTGAGATTTGGATATGATCCACATATGAATACGTGTGACATCTTATTTGACACGACGCTTGGCAAATGATATGGAAATATACTGAAACTCAATAAGTAACTAGCGGTTTTTCCCGAAGCGCATGATTAAGAATTAAATATACTGAAATGAAACAGCCGCACACTGTAAATATTATACGGTTTAATCATAATGTTCAAGTTTCGAAATGAGTATTATTTTCGTTGCAACTAGATTTATAAATAAAATAAATTTATCAAATTATGAGATGTGTATGTTTATGTTTATGAATTCAAATGTTTCTATAGTTAATTCGAAATTGTTTCAATATTTTATTTTGCTATATTTATTTATTTGAAACTTTTTAATAATTTTATCAATATTTACTTTAATATATTTTATTTAAAAAGAATTCTGCATATAAACGTTTGAACATCGAACGTGCCATCACAAGTTATAGCTTGTAAAATTCTATTAGTCATTAAATAAATGCCGTATGTTCTGCATAGAGCTTCAGCTTTTTTAATTAAACCAAATTATAACTCAAACGAATGCCAGATAAAATTGATAATATTTATAGCTGGACTTGAAGCCAAAACCTCGAGGTAAGTAGTTAGTTATTATACTGTTAGAATTATTACCGACAATATATTATAGAATCAATTGAAGATTTTAAATTCAAAAAGGTGCCAAAAGAAAAATATTTTAAAACTTAACAAACTAACAATAATTTTAGGCAGAATTTAAAATGATATTTGTAAAAGTCTTTTGAAAGGTAACGGTACATAAATATTATGTTATATTTTGTCTTAAAATTACAAAAGAATGGTGCTGCGTCTTAAAATTTTCGGCACTTAGATTCTTTTGATTTTAGGGTCTTCAATTGTTACAGAATTTTAAAATAATTACGAATACTATTTCAAAAATTGTTTCGTTATTACATAAA
The DNA here is from genome assembly GCA_002278615.1 of Pogonus chalceus. Classification (NCBI taxonomy): domain Eukaryota; kingdom Metazoa; phylum Arthropoda; class Insecta; order Coleoptera; family Carabidae; genus Pogonus; species Pogonus chalceus. The sequence continues at coordinate 5,222,689 of CM008234.1, forward strand.
TAAAAATAATTTATTGTTTAAAATGTAAGGGTATTAAGTTTTTACTTAGGGAAGTAAGAAAAAGTAACCTGTATTCTCTCTTTTTAACTAGCATCTAATGTTTCCGTCAAATTTATACATCTATTCTTATAACTCTTTCTATTCTAAAAATCTTTAGATCTCCCAAAATACATTTATACAATCCCGGGCTTCCTCTAGACTAGTCTAGTCTAGTCTACTTTAGGATACTTTCACGAATAAGAAATAAAATATATGAAATAAATTTAAAATAAATCATTTCAGACAAGTATTTCAAATGTTAAATCTTCGAACAGCTTGTATATTAGTAATAAAATGACGTATGTTCATCTGTATGTAAAGAAAAAGATAATAAAATTTGTATTTCTGTGAGTAGTGCACGTGTTTTGCCCAAGTTCAGTTGTGCACTATTTTTAGTTTAAAACGTGTTCACTGCATCTATTCAATTTTCGACACACTATTAACTATGTATATAATTTTAAGCTTACTACGTAAATAATATATTTATGTTGATAATATAAAAGTCACAAAATATCTTATAATAAATTATATTTATTTGTTTTTTACATTTGTATTTTTATAGTAAGTAAGTAAATATGTAAATCAGAAAATGCATATATTATTTTTATATTTAAATATATTGTTCAGAGTTAAACATGCATTTTTTATATAATTGTATTATTTTTTTAAAAATAATTCTCCAATTTTGGCTGCTTGGTGCATTAATCTATATAATAAATATATTATTTAGAATTATT
>CM008234.1:5230097-5240281 GCA_002278615.1 Pogonus chalceus
AAAAAATTATTTAAAAAAAAAAAAAAAAAAAAAAAAAAAAAAAAACTTTTAACAACTTTACATTCTTTTTTATTTAATGCTTTTAATTATAAAAGTAATAATTGTTGATGAAGAAAATTAATCAAATGAAATCACAAAATTTGTTTACATGTGATTAACGCTAAAACGAATGCCAACAAAATCTTCAACAAACAACAAGCACTAATTACTTTGAAATATTAAAATTAGTAAAATAGAATCAAGAAATTTAGCACAATTTTCGTAAATTTTCAAATAAAGAATGAAATTTTAGTGGCACAAATAACCGCTAGAGCGATAAGAATAAGACCGTCTTGACGGTTTGGGCTGTGTGATCCAAATGCCCCCTCTCTGAAACCGCGTGCCCAGCGAACTCGTTATTGTGCCCACCACCTTATTAAGCTAGGAATGTTTGTCCGCGACCAAGACGCCACCGCCACACCATCACGCAACAGTTCTGTTAAATCGCCACGACGCTACCATACTGCCCATCCCACAATATCATAATATATCGCGCTTATGGCAATCGTTATCGCCACACTTTCAAATTGCAAGATATTTACGGATTACGATAATACCACTTCTTCTCGTAACTTTTAAATATTATCCTTAAGGATTTATAAAATATACTATATAAGGAATTAATTTCTACAATTAAATATATTATATTTAAGTACACCACTCGTAATAAAACATTTTATTTAAATAAAGTTATTAATCTTTAGTAGTTGATTGAATTTTGGTTAATTTAGTTTCTAACAAAAACAAGAACAAAATTAGAATAAGTATTTTAGAGGAGTTATGTAATTATCTTAAGATTATTTTTAGAAATAAAACAAACAACTGGAAATTCATATAGTTTCTTTAAAGATATTAATAATAATAAAACCAAGAAAGTATTTTTAAAATGTATTCTGTTTCAGTTTCTTCAAATGTATTTTAATTTAAAATAAATATTTATTTAATTTTATCCAACTATCATTTGTTCTACTGTATATAATTTCATTGAACAGAAAATTTAGAAAAGTAATTTAATATAATTATTCAACATTTTTGAACCTCAGAATATCAGATTATTTCCATAAAATAAATTCTGTGATTTCATCATTGGAATCAAAAATGAATATTTAATATTTAATACAAATTTCTTTAAAACAAATATTCAAATTAAAAATAAATATATTTAAAGGTATATATCATTCGAAACACTAGACATGACTTGTTAAAAATGGAAAGACAGCCAATATTTGCACAAATAGTTCCCTACGCCCACATTAAAGAGATTCTAGATTCAAAGTGATTTAAATGGATAGTTCATCATAGATTGTTACAGTATACTTATAAAATATCGCACTTTAAATTAGACGTAACATTTTTGTTATTTAATTAACCGTTTAATTCCCAATAAAAATTATTTCTAATGGGACATATCTGATAAGTAATTTATATTTACATTTCACAATTATTTATTTATTTTAAATTAACGTTACATATAACATATATATATTTATTATTTTATGGATAAATATTATATTTTAGAACATTTTTCTGGATCATTTGATTCTTTCAAATCAAGCTCTTTATTTTCTTTCAATATTGGTTTAGCGTAACAGAAAATAATGTTCAAACACTTTTCAAAAACGCCGATAAGTCCAATCACAGACAGACCAAGGAAAAATCCTAAAGAACCTCCAAGATCTGCCAAAAAATCATTGGAATCATAGCCTGGTAGTTCTTCCATAACAGTTACAAGTTTCGACGTGTAATACACATATAATTGACTGAAAGGTGCAGCAATTTCCTTGCGTTTTACAACAAATATTTTATAACTTGATATATTACATGCACGAATACAACTGGAATCATCTATTGATTCCCATCTACAAATTAAATTTATTAATAATTATTATATGTTATTTTTATATATTAAACTATATTTACAAAATAACAAAATGTTTATTGTCAATGTTGGCAAGTATTTATCTATGTTTTAAACGACCTTAACATATCTAAAAATAATGTAACCATAACCTGAAAATTATCCAACAATATAAACATTTAATCTATTTATTGGATCAACGAAGTATTTTTATTTATTATTTTAATAACTAACAATAAATATATTATTCAAGAATGAAAGAAATAATTTAAAAAGAAATATATTTATGTAACATTCGACAAATTACCCTATTTTCTAAACAACGAGATATACCAGAAAATTCCACAAACTCATTAAAGAATAACAATATGATTTTGTCGCCAAAACACATATCAAAATTCTTAACACAAATACTTGCTGACATGCAAAGATATGCTTTGAAATAAATTCATTGTTGTAGCCAAAATTGTACCATTTAATAAAAATAAATTATTTTTATCATTTACTTACTCCTTATATAGTTGAATTAATTGTTTTAACTGCTCATAATTGTTGCAATGGGGTAAACCATCAACTCCTCTCATCCAAGGAACAGTACACCCGACCGTCCTAGATATTCGCATCCATTGATTTTGTTCCACACACTTAAAAAAAAATATAAATTAATTTTAAATCATTTATTCAAAAATAAATAAATACCTGATATTGACTATAATAGTTATCGGAAGTACAAGGTCGTTTCCAAGTAGAATATCCTCGAAATTCATCTGCGCTAATTCGAACTTCAACTTCTTCCCCAACTTCCAAATATAAATATTGAATAGCATATTGAGTTTGTATAGTATTTTCTATCATAAAATTAAGAAGTTTTTATAAAGGTAATAAATAAACAGGGGTCCAGGGGGGAGATGTACCTGAATATGGTTCACGAACTTCATGGATAAATATATGATAACCATCAATAGATTGATCTGTAGCCAATCCGAAAAAAGTTTTCTTCGTCTTATTCATAAAATACATTTCAGGCGTGTCATGTCGCAACAACATTGACCAACCAGAATTTGGCCATGGAAATTTTGATCCAATACGGGGAAGAAATGTAAAGCAACGCCCATTGAAATAATAATAATTAAATACTATTTCTGCATCTAATAATTATTGAAATACAATTTAAAATTAATAAATAAACACATATTTAACATTTGACATTCATTTCTGAGTACTAATATTACAAGAAAATATTGACGCATAATGTTTCATTAAATCATGTACAAAGGCAATTTATTTTATATTTAGATACAGAATTTAAATAAAGAGAAGATTAGCCACAATTAGAAAAATGTATCTTTGATTTTTCAATGCAATTGATGACGTATGAAGTGCTTTATGTAAATATTTTGAACATATTATGAATAAAAATATTGGCATTTGGTTATAATCAAGTGTGCATTAAGCATTAGAAGCTTCTACATAAATAACTTACTTTCAGGGAATCCATGCAACCCATACAATTTAATAATTTCATTTTTAGTATAAGTAGCCTGGTCCCAAAATTGCTCTAAACTTGAATTATGAAATGGAAAATTTTTCCATTGATTTGTAAGTATTTCTTCTTTAAATTCCATTCCGTAAGACTAAAATATAAGTAATATGTACATTATTTATTATGATTTTCGATAAAAAATTACAGAAAATACGGATATCCTTTATCTTAACAAGTAAGTTTCATAACAGAAATAAATAAATTATTTTAGGTTAAATATGTATATTGTTTCGCTTAAATCGTGGAATTTTTCAATGTTTATAACAAAGATATAATTATTATGTTTCAACACGTTTGAAATCCATCTAAACAAATATGAATATAATTTTAGTGCCAACATCGTAATAGTTTAATTTATAAATTGTACTTATCAAGTTTCATAGTATATTTTACGTAATTGAAATCTAAATCAATAGATTTTTTTGTAAAACAAGATGTAGAAGAAAAAAAATAGTAAATATTCTGCAACGCTAAAATGTTGTCAGTTACAACAACGGCTAATTTTTAGCTTTCAACTAAAAAACAATAAAATACTTTACGGTAAATTATGTATAAACAAATACATAAACATTAATTTTAAATGCCAGTAAAGTACTTTTAGTTGTTATATATTTAAACAAAATTTATGGGAATATTATTACAAATTTTGTAATAAAAATTATTACGTTTAACTAAATTTGGCTAAACGCCATAATCATGAACATCTGCGTCATAAATAATAAGTTCTTTTATTTATTTACAAATAATGTGTGAAATATGAATAAGAAAAGTGTCGCTATACATTAAATTTTATAATTTTCTTGAGCAAATACATGTATGATTCATTTACTGGCAGGAATAATATTATAGTACATATTAATGTATATATGAATAAATGTTTTTAATATTAATAACTATAAATAGTAATTTTTATAATAAGTTCAGAAAGGCATAATAATACCAAACAGAATTTAGATACTAAGTCATCAGTAATATCCTGTTTTGAAGAGATTGTCATAATAGTCTATTTCCTAGCAATGATGACATCAAAATAAGTACTTACTATGCATTAGACTCACATAATTATTATATAAAACAAAGTCCGTAAATTTATTAATATATTACAGATCTGTAAATAACAAACAAAATAAATTTTCATATTTTTATGGCTATTATTTTCTCAAAACCTATTCAATTATTTATTTTTTTAAATTAATAATTTCATTAAAAACTGATTTAATATATCTTTTGTTTAAATTTATAGTACAGTGATCTTCCTACATCTGGAAAGGATTTGCGAAAATAACTATAATGATTAAAATAAAACTGTTTTAACAAGGTTTTACTTGCTCAGACGTGTCTATTTGAGTAAACTATAGTATTCTTGGTTGTTTTAGACTCCTGATAGTTTGATGTATATACTATATTTAGTTTCAATATTTTGAAAATATAATTAGAAAATTAGTTAAATTAGTTAAAATATTTGTAATAACATTAATGTATTATACACGATACTAGATTTTGTCCAATACGACAGAAAGTATTTAAATAATATATTTTGTTAGTGTATTAAATAATTTTAAATGATACGTGAGGCTATCGAAATATATAATATTAATTATTAGTAATTACTTACTTTTAAAACATCGTACTTATAAGGCGGATTACGGCAAATTGTTACAGCGGGATAATTCAAAGTATCATTTATAACAAATTTATAATGTGTCGAAACAGGGGGACGTTGTAATTTATTGATGCACCCAATTAGCTATCAATAAATATCAATTGAAATCAATTATAACATTAAATAACAAATAAATTAAAATTTTACCTGATACATAGACACCAACATACAAAATATAAATACAATAAAATATAAAAATCGTTTAGAATTTTTAACATACTGAATAAATTTCGAAAAATAAACCATTTTAAATGTTATACAACCACTTTCATCGAAATCTTTTAAAACAATGAATTGAAAGTTCAAATAAAGCCGACGAAATCACAAAATCTGTTATCTTTTAATAATATATCAATGAAAATTTGTGATACTATATAAAATATAGCGCTTTTATAGAGAAATTATTATATTAAGATCATAAATAATGAACATTCTTTAATAAAATATAAAATAATAATAATAATAACCCTCGATATGTACACTACAGCATAATTTATGTAATTCATGAATGTTTTGTACTATTAACAATAATTTAATGTTTACAATGTTAAATATTTTTCCTAATAAATATGATTGACATTTTATAGTATAATACATGTACAGGAATTTAATAATATTGGTAGAATTAAATTTTGATTAACGTGAATTTATAATTTATAAACTAAACATTCTGAAAATAATTTATCGGTTTGACTAAGAGGTGCAGTTTACAAACAAGCAATATAAATCAAATCATAATATTCTATATACATACGTTATATTATTTTTAATATTATATAAACTGGACTATTTTATAAGTACAAACATATGAGAATATATAACAAATTAAAACTTATATTTGTAAACATGTTATGTTAAATATTAAATAAAATATTCCAAATAAATTATTTAAACTCATAGAACTAAAAAAATCGAATATATTTATAATTTTTTTTTTGTATTTTTTACTTTTATTCTATTAAATACTTAATTTATACAAATAAAACTGGTAATTATATGATTTTTTCTTTGAATAAGTGACAAATTAAATGTTGTTTATTGACTAGATATCAATTTATATATTAACTTTGTTAATATTTCAATGTAATAAATCCAAATAAATTTTTAATTCAATTTGTCAAGACCGATAAATTATTTTTATCTTTTGGACAAACAACTGCACTATAATTGGTAAGGTTGTGACAACAGTTCAATAAATTTCTGTTGAAATAGATGAATATATTCATATTAATAATAATCAGTGTATTATATAACTATAAAAGATAAACTTATTCGTACAAATAAATCTTAAATTATTTATAAATGCTATATAAGTGTATAAAACTAGTTTTTATTATACATACATACATAAATAATTTTATAGTTTATGCTACACACCTAGAAACAATGACTGGTATTTTGACGTTTATATTTACCGTTAGATTAAGATTACATCAATTGTAGGTAGTTTTTATTTTATAATATGAAACAAATCTTGTGATAACAAGTAATATTTTGATTGTATGCGGTAATTATAAACACAAAACAATAAAATATTATAGTTATTAGTAATTATTACATTGGAATGTTAAACATTGGTCGTTTTAAAAATAAATATGCAAATAATTCATTTTTTAATTGCTAATATTAATTTAATAATAGTCTATAAATTGTTTTATAGAAAAATGGCAATCATTTATATGTTGTAACAAGCTAGTAAATTTATAATAGAATTTCTTCGTATTTAATTAATCATATAAACGGAATGTACAAATGGTAACTAAGGAAACTAAAAATTAATTAGTTATCACAACCTTAATACTTCGTTCACTCGCAAACACGCCAAACATATACATATCGAATTCACAAATGACAATGTCACCTTAAACTCAACTAGAAAAAATCCTTTCAAAACCTAAAAAATAAAACAACAAACATGAGTAAGGTCATCGGAGTGACACAAACATGAATTTGTCCAGATCCATTGCTTGGTGTTGCCGTGGTTGATGTAATTAACATAGGTTTGTTGCTACGATTCGAAACATTAGGATTAATAACAACTAATTTTGAGTCACAAGCAGTGCCCCTAATAGCATCCTGCACCGATGCAGTCAGAATCCTGAAGTTCACCTCGTTCTGGTTTAACTGCGAGTACATAAACTGGGGCAGCCGATCGCTAAGTACCCACAAGTTTCCGTTAGTGTCGACTTTGATATCATTGGGAAACACCATAGTTACATTGTTCATAATAACACGACCTTGAGACTGCATGTTATATGTGGGATTTGTTGTTCTCCAGCAGGCAATAGCGTTTAAATTGACTAATGCGTAAAATAATACACCAGTATTTTTATCCAAAAATGATACACTAGATTGTGCATTTGGTCCACGGTTTCCTAATAATTTAAATTCATGGAAATTCTCTTTAGCGATTTCGGCACTTCGTAAAAACTTTGTATTTACTGAAAATTCATTTGTGCTAACCATTGGATGGAAATACAATGTGCTAAAACCATCGCTATTAGCGCCAGATAATGCCATGCCGAATAAATGATCGGTCCATTGGAATGTTATTCCAGATACATTAAATTCTCCGGCTGTTGGATCGATATTAAAGTAATGATGATCGATTCTCCAGGATGATTGATCTTTCCAGGAATAGACAACTAAACCTGCAGCACCTAAATCTGCTAAATAAGCGTATGAATCATGCCATGATTCATCTTCAACGGCAATGGTAGCAAAGAAACTTTCTGCTTTTAAATGTTCTTTTGGAATGTCATACCGACGTAATAAGCTATCATTATGGAGATCGTATACTAGAATTTGAGTTTTCTTATATGCCTTTGTATCACCTAATAGGTCGGCCAATCCTGTATCGACAACCCAGAGTCTACCGCATTTATCTGCTCGAATACGGAATGGTGATACAATTTCCGGTGCTTCTAAACCGGAGTTTTTTGGAAGCATATGTGCTTCCCAATTCGGGTACGGCCTTAATTTCGGAGATTCCATCGACTCTGGAAATATAAATTCATCTTGTTAGCAAATAAAACAATTTTTGCATTAAAATATCGTAAAAAACAATAAACAAAAGTGTATCTTAAGCTAATTGTAACTTGCTTTTTACTAAAACCAAAATCAAATTAAGTCATGTAGTCAAACAATTGAAGACATATATTGAAAGTATTTAATAGATATATGTATATAAATTAAAAGTAAATAAATGTATTTAATAATAATAATAAGAAGTTTAACGATGCATAATTCGCAATAATAATCATAAACAGAGTAAAAACAAAAGAATGTCAAGGTCTATAACAAAGTTTTACAATCATTTCTAATAAAAATACATATAAAAATCATATTTACATAATGAATAATAACTTTGAAATCATTGCAAAAATTAGTCAATTTTAGCTATTATTACGCTAAATAATTTGCACGAATTTATATGCATAATTAATGTAATAATGCAATTATTAAATATTTCAAAACAGTAAAAACATAAATAATATTAATAAGAATTTTTAATAACGCTTTTTGATTGGATAATTAACTAGATATAATTACATAAAAAAGATTGAAGTTATTATTAGATTTCTGATATAAATATAACTATAATAACAAGTAGCAGTTAGGATAGTTAAGTTATTTTTCTATTACTAAACAGGAAATGGCATTATGAAAATGATCAGTGCGTAAAATTATTGAAGTGACAAAGTATTGTGTTTGTTTAACATCTAAATATTTAACTAGCCAATAATAATTAATATTTACACGCATTTGTTAATTTAATATAAGAAATTTACATTTAGTTTTCATCATCAACAAACTATAGATTTCTAAAGTTTAATGACTTCTTGGTATATACAGATAAAATATATTTTTTAAATATTTAATAAATAAATATTTTATTATCAGCTTTATTTGTTATTTATTTTATGTCTATCACTATAATATTAAATAGGAAATTATAATTTAATTTTTAAGCTACAATAATGAATCTTCATTAGAAAAAAGAAAAAGTTAACTTTCTATTATAATATAATTATTTAATAAAATCAAAATATAGGTATTAATCCTAAGTGAATAGTAGATAAAATAAGTTTTTTTAATTAAAATATCCATTCTATATCATTAACTAACAAGTAGGCCTTGTATAAAAATAATTGAAGAATCAAACATTCGTTGAATACTTAGAGTACAATAACTTAAGTTATTTATAAATATTAAAGGAATTAAAATAAGAATAGTAATGAAGCCAGTAATTATATAATAACCCGAAACAATGAATCATAACTATTTATATTGTAACAAAAAATTAATAACTATTTGATGAACTAAAATTTAAAAGTAAATAAACATAATGCGTATTGATGATATTTAAAAATTAATTTTAGATCTTTGAATTAATTATAAATTCAAGGTGAACATCTTTACTTGTATTCAGTGAATCTCATTTACAATGTTAATAAATGAATAAGTGCTAATATTATTTTATAAAACAAGGTATTTTAACTAATATAATACTTAAATATGAATTAATCTTAATAAAAGAAAATGTTACATATTGAGACAGACATGATTAGCAAGCAAAATACTTTGATCCTTCTTAGAAATCAATTATATCCGACGTTTAAATCTATTATATCATTTAATAGATATTCATCTGAGTGTATACTTATGAATCCATTTAATAAAACTTGCAACATACAATTTTATTATTATTTATAAAGGTATCAAGATATTACAAATTAAGTAATAATTAATTAAGTTTCTTTTTCGTACTTACTTTATTATTTTGCAATGGTTTTTTAAATATTTGTCTTCATTTTTCTTACAAATACTTCTAAGTACTTAAAATTGCGAAAATCAGACAATAATATTATTTACATTTTATATTAATATGATGGTAAATAATTAATAAACAAATATTTCATTTAAACTTGTCTATTTAAGACAACAAATAGTAAAATAACAAATAACAAATATGCAACAATTTATTTTTTCTACATTCGCTATACAAAGTAGGTATTTGCGCTCTCTTTTGTCAACGCAAAATGTTACTTTGCCGCTCTAGAGCGACAAAGTAGAAAAAA
>CM008234.1:5265645-5281162 GCA_002278615.1 Pogonus chalceus
AGTACAATTTTCTATGATGACCAAACAAATAAAGAAAATTTGGTTGTTTGTTTATAGATAGAAGTTGCAGATTTTTTATCATTATCAAGAAGGTTACAACATGAGTCGCCAGATGAATGCCTTGTCAAAATATTAAATGCAATAAAAGATTTATAAAAAGGTAATAATGTAAAAAGAATCAAAATCTCTAATGAATCTATAAATTTTAGTTTTAATGCAATATGTACAACACATTGATTACCTATAACTTACATTATGTTCAATATCTCTATATATAATATTAAATAATTTTTACTATTTATAATATAGAACTACATACCTCTTCATCACTGTATCTTAAATATATTGTATTATACCATACAAACATAGAAATTATTAATACCGACAATAATAATAAATAAATAATAATAAAAATTAAAAATATATTGCAGCTAGTCTTTCAATACATGTGCAACTATTGTTTAAAAATATTTCTATTTGTAAAATATTTTGATTGCACATTTTTATCAAATAAGAACATCTAAATGTGTGTGTTTGTGTATTTGTGTGAGACATATAAATATAAAATTAATCATATACAACAAATTAATAATCATTGTGCATATTTTAAATAGTATTTTGGATTTAAGGAACACGAATAACAATGTTCATTTTATTATAAAATTACTCAATTAAATAATATTAGAGAAATTAAATGATTTCGCATACGCACATTCATGCATACACATACATATTATAAAATACTGATTAGTTTGTCACATCCGTGTTCTCACGGAACAGCTAAAAGTAGCACTAAACGGTGAAGGTACCTAAAACAATACCAGTAACTAGACACATATTTACATATTGCTGTCCTAAAACACCAAATTGAATGATTGTTCAACGGTTGTGCAACACAATTTATACACCTAAAAGCTTGGAGTCACAAGAGGTACTCGTTTTCTAATGTATATTATAGAGTGACTCAATAGAATTAAACATTAATGTTCTATTATTTCTCTAATGGACTTAATTGAATAATGTTTAAATCCATCAGAGTCTTGATTTTTTTTTATATTGTACGATGATCTAGTACATACACGTTTATGTAATTTTTTAACGTCTATTCTTTATAGAACATGCTATTCTTTAAATAATAATAATACATTATATATATAACCATTAAAATAAATAATATTTTTATATGTATATTGAATTGCATGTGATACAAAGAATAGGCTTTTATTATATAAACAATAAACACATTATTAAACTTAAAATGGCACCCAACACAATAATTAACTGACATACATTATTTTATAAAACAATTATAATTAAACAAAAATACAATTTCTTAGTCTAACAAATATACTTTGATCACTTTTACATGATTATTTTTTTTAATTATTATTTGCATATGTACTATTTATTATATATTCATCTCACCTTTGAAATTAATTTTAAATAGGTAATTAATTAAACAATACGAATATTAAAAAGCAATATAATTAATTATTATTTCAGTGATCAGAATATATAAAATCGTTATTTACATAACACCGAATTATCATTGAATAATAACTGTATTTACATATATCTAAATTTTGAGGCCTAAATCTGAACAATTATTATTATAATTAAAAAATTATTTTATTTCAAATGATATCTTAGTAAAGCAGGTTTATGATGTAACATGATCTAATTAAATACGTCTCCCGCTTATACTTTGATAAATGCAAATGGTAAAAGTATTAATTAAATTTAACAATAAAAATACTAATTGTTAAATTGTTCAGTTGACATATATACCTTTATAATAAACATATGCAAATTACAGTTGTTAATACAATACCCAATATCACTGGAAGTATAAAATTCTGTCAATGAACACAGCATCTAAATCACGATAATGATTAACAATAAATCTGAGAGAGCCGTATTTATAAATTATACTACTTTGGAAGAAAAATCTTCTACTTTGACGACAACTCAAGTGTCTTATTTTATTACTAGCTATAATTACGTCATGTTTATATATAATACAAAAATACATAATACTTGTATAATCAACAAATTAATAATATAAACTGCACTTATTTTTTAATTGACTGATTTTCAAGTATAAAAATAACGTTTTTTAAAAATTTAATTGCATTTGCATAAATATATAAAAACAATATACATACATATATAAAGTATTATGTTGATTATACAAGTTCAATATTGAATACATAGCAAGCAAAAAATATAAACCACTTTATTTGAATTTATTCTTAAAAATGGATATATAAAATTAAATNTTCGAAAAAATAATATATTTGAGTTATGATAAAAATAAATTATTATTATATCACTTATTAATCACAGTATAAATGAAGTATAAATATAGAAACGCGTAGAAAATTGTTTAATATCATATAAAAAAAAAAAACTTAAATATATTAATTATCATGTGCGTACTATTACAAAATTTATTTAAAGAAGTTATATTAATCGAAATTTCGATAAACAACAGACACGTTATATTTTGTCTGCTATGTATCTATCAACAATTTTCTGATTTAATAAAAATTTATTTAAATTATATAAAATGCGGCAGTATTTAGTAGTAACCTACAATTAATTATTATTACTTTAACTTGGGTTATTCTTTATATTTATTAAAGAGATAAAAGTGTAAATTTAATATTATTTACAAATATTTTAAAAATAAATGCTTGATCGGTAAATTTTCATGTTGAAATACATTAGAAAATTAATAATTTGTAGATATTTATAATTGCCTAAATCTGGGATTTGTATAAGTAACTAACCGTGATAATGCGTATATGTACATAATAGTAAAACGCGGGCTGGCGTGTAAACTGACAAGCTATACTAGTGACATACGTAGCTTGGTGTTAATACCAGTGAGGAGAACGGAGTAAAGGCTCCGATCTTGGGACAATACTTAGAATATGTGTTATAGCATTTTCAACAACGGTATTTATATAACAAGTAGACGCACTTATAATACTCACAAATTAATCATTCAGTGCAAAATACAAATCTAGATAAAAATTATAATTATATTTATCTAGGTGTACTTTAGAAATATTTACTATTATTGTTAGCAACAAATTGTTATTTTATTGAATTTAAATTTTGATATAGATTCAATAATAGTATATATTTTGTAAATATAAAAAAGTAGAAGAAAGTGCAGATACATTGTACTTAAGATTACAGTTGCAGTCACATTTTGACATGATTTATTTTTCCCGAATTATTAAATTAATTATAATATTAATTGGCCATTATTGATGCATTGAGAAAATGCGATAAATCACAATATTGCATTTATTTATTAATAATACTATATACACCTAGTGACAGATATGTTTATTTAATTTTATTGGCAGAAGTAAATTTTACCGAAAAATATGTATATTTGATAAAAAAATTGATTAATAAAATGTTATAAAATTGTACTGATCTGTCACTGCAATAATAATGGTCAATTATTGAAATAAATCTTATATAACATATTGTGTAATTTTTTTGGCCTAAATTGATTCCTCGCATACCATAATAATAATAACAACATTTAAAAAAAGTCCTCAAAGGTTAAAAGTTTATTATTTTGAGGCAGTCGCATAGGTTTACCCTTGTAATATTATTTTAACCATGTTAAAACATTTATCATTCACATTCACTTCCATATATATTGTTAATTAACTTGATAGTACTAGTACCACATCACTACTTGTTTATAAAATAAAGTTTATTCGAAATACCTCGATATTGAAAAAAATATGGATTCAGTTTCCGTTAGCATTTCGCTGTGTAGCTATGATAGCAGTCTTATTGTTGCCGTCTCGTTCTGTACCGTAAATTTTACCCGCTTTCTTCGCCATTGATCCCAGTAATTCTTGAGAGCATTTATGCGCTGATCGCAATGATAACGCCCACTCTTTCAGTCCTATTTCATCCTGGAATTCAAATTAAACACTTCAATTAGAATCATCTATAATTTAATTCCCTTATTAATTAATTAAATATATTCAGTTTTGCGAAGGATCTATTAAGAGGTCAAAACTGAATCGCTTAAAAATGGTTAAAAAATGAAATAACAAATAATGGACCTAAATTAATTAAAATATTAATTTAAAAAAGTGCTTACCGGATTTGTAAGAACTATTTTGGCATCTCTAGTACGAACTACAATACATTGTTCATTTTTTACATGTACTAAGTCGGCACTAACATCTTCTATTTGATCCATGAACACTAGTTCCGGTTTAGTGCTTCCAGAATCTGGATGAAGTTCTAACCTATTTGGATATAATTTGGCATAGCGTGTTTGCCAAGCGGAGGCAAAAGGTCCCCCTAATTTTTTAATATACCCGTGTAAAATACAATCCGATTCTGAAATTATTAAAAATTAAAATTAAAATAATTTATTTTCAAATTGATTTTTTTTTTAAATTTACCTTTTTCGTCAGCATCAAATTTAAGTTTTTGCTTCGCTTTTCGCTTATGTTCCATTTTATCGGCTTCTTGATTGATTGTTTCAAATACTGTTTCAGCAACTTCACTTTGCCATCTTTCTGATATAACTAATGGGAAGTTTTTATATAATTCTTGATCTGCTTCTGTTAACTATAAATAAAAACACATTAAAAAAAATTATTAAAGTTGTTTAAAACAAAAAATTACCTTAATTCCTTTCGTATCTTCCTCATCAAAAGAGCCTATATCAAAAGCATCTGCAGCATTAACTTCTCCTCTAGGGGGTATTAATGGCGGTGTATATTTTTGTAAATAAACTTGTTGCCAATCAATTCCAGCGAAAAATGAGTGTTCCTTAACTTCATCCGCTCTGAAAAATTATACTGTTTGTTAGAAAATTAATTATGCAGAAAAATACATGTAACAAATTACCCATTTCCACGGCATCCTAATCTTTTATCAATATCTCTTTGTAATAAACCTTCTAAAAGTGATTTTAATTCCTTACTAAATGATTCTGGTAATTCTACATTCTGAAATACAAAAATAATTATTCAATTAATATTTGATTTAATTGTTGGGATTAATATAAATTTACCATTGTTAAAGTCATTCTATCGATTTCGTGTTTATCTTTGGTTTTATGTTGGCGGAATGGAGAATGGCCTTTGAGGAGTTTGTACAACATACAACCAAAACTAAACCAGTCGGCACTTGAATCATATGCTGTACCTTTTGATAATACTTCTGGTGCCATATAACCATGAGTTCCTCTAAAATACAAAAAAAAAAAACGATATTTTTTGTAATTTTAAAAAAATGTTATAAATTATAACACTTACACACTAGCATGTGGTTTCTTTTTTGAAAAATCACAAGCTAATCCGAGATCTGATATTCGTACATGACCGTGTTCATCTAATAATATATTTGCAGGCTTAAGATCTCTATAAACTATGTATCTTCTATGCATATGTTCCAAACCTGAATAAAATTAATTTAAAAATATTATTTTAGTAACTAATTGTGCCTAATTAATTAAACCACATTTTAGTTGATTACAAGTTATAATTTTATGTTAAAATATATAATGGGAATTGGTTAAAATGTGGTTAAATGTGAATGGAATTGATAATGTAATAATAATACCAATCAAATATAATAGATAGAAAATTAATTTATTCAATAATAAATTGAGAAAAATTGTAAAGGATAAACAAATGACGGCATTGATATTGTTTGTTAAAAGAGGAAATAAAACAAAAATGTTTAAGTTATTACCTAAAATAACTTCCGCGGCATAGAATTTCATTTCAACTTCATTAAAAACACCATGTTGACTTAGATGATAATGCAAATCACCGCCATTCATTAAGTCCAGTATAAAACATAATTTATCGGGCGTGTGAAATGCGTATGTCATACAAACAATAAACGGACAATCTACTCCTGTACTGACAAGGGATAACATTATTCTTTCATTTAACGCTAATGTTTCACCCTGTTTCATTTTGATTCGTTTTTTATCTAGACATTTCATGGCGTACATTTTTCCCGTGTCAGCTTTTCGACAGCCGTAAACTTCGCCAAAACCCCCTCGACCGATAATCCGATGAACACTGAAGTCGTTCATCGATAGCTGAACCCGGAAAAAGAAACATATATTATTAGAAAAAATAAACCAGTAAATTTGAACCACTTTTTTTATTATTACTACCAATACACAAACTTATGACTTATTTATTTCTTGTAATAATACTTAACAAGTTAACTTACTTGTATATTTAATTCTAAATTTTTCCATTGGCAAAACCTGGTATATTTATCACTGCAAATAAAAACTTATATTAAAAAAATATTGTTTTTAGTTTAATATATAAATGATTCATATTAAATAATATAAATATATTAATTAATATGGATCAAATTGTTATTTAAAATAATATCAAAACGGTAAAATAATAAAAATAACAAAATAATCGTTACCTATCTCACCTTTCTAAAAATTTCTTGAAAGGTTCTCCCCTTAGATGATTAAATATTTCTTCTATATATGGCTAAAATATATTTAAAAAATCAATTTTTAATTTATTAATATATAAATATAAATATTTACCTCAAATAAAGTAACAGGTACTTCATTTTTCATTAAATATTTTTGAACATGTGTTACAGCTTCCTTTGAGTAGTCCTATCAAAAATAATCATATTTTTAAATAAAACTATCCAAGTTTTATTATATTTTTGAAAGATAAATTGTAAAATCGATTGCAACAGGTAATAAATAATGAATTTATTACAAATCTCCATAAAATTGAGTATATGCTTTTAATAAACAATTAAAAGTGCAATAGGCCATTAGTTTCAAATAACAAATAACGCAATTTTTATTGAATATATAATGGATCCTGTTAATCCAGGATTATATTTTAATTAATTTAAATCTACGTCGATATGTGAACGAGATTTCACTAACAATGCGCATACAAATTATTAGTTTGTCCAAAGGACCAGAAACAGGTTAGTGTTTAATTTGCTAACGAATTTACCCTTGGATTCTGAATTTAAATTGTTTTAGCCAACGACGGAATAAATCTATTCACTTAACAACGTACTATTGCATATAATTTTCGCATTCGTATTAAATAAAAATTTACATGTACAAAAATATGTTAATTTGTGGATAAATTCTGTTTAAACATGTGTATGTTTGAAATTTAATTAGNAGGAATCTAAATGTTTTTATTTTAAAATGTTTTAGTTTTTTTAGTCTTTAAGGCCTGGTGTATAAGCAAAGCATTAAAGTTAATGTTATTTTTGATTAAATATAATTTTTTTTATTAAAAGTCCGAGAATGATTGTTTGGAATTGTATTTATTTGGTATAACATTATAATGAATCTAATTTTTAAATAGATTTTCTTTAAAACCACAAAATAAAATAAAATATGAATTAAAATTATAAATACAACTTTAATTTATATTTGATAATTGTTAATTCCAATAAAAAAATAAAATTAGGGAAAAAAATAATTTAGTAATTGTAAAAAAAAACAGTCGAAAAATATCTTTAAAAAATCTGTAGCAAGAAAAAACTTGTTCCACGTACAATCACAATCTAAAAATAGAAATCACGACTTCACAATGACAATAAAGATTTTAACAGCAGAATGTGCCTTTTCAACAGTAAAATATATATATGTGTAAATATAGTTTATTCGCTATGTATCACATATTTGTCAGAGTAGTGCAAGGGGCAAACACAATACATAGCACGCATGTTTTTTATACTTTTCGTGTTCTATACCGATGGTGACATCATTTCCTACACCGTCTAATTGGCTGTCACGATTCTTCTATTCGTCACCTTGCGATTGAAACGCTACGAGCACAGGAGAACAGGAATTACGAGGAAAAGTAACTGAGAAGACAGGATTTCGGGGTATTTTCGGACACAGGGATTAATCTAGTAGATTTAAGTCTTGACGGTATAGAAACANTGTTACAGCGCCTCCACCAAATTTTACATGTACATTGTAAAAGATTCATTTTCGAACGATACGCAAGAAATAAAAAAACTGACTTTTAGCGCAATAAACGCCAGTATTAATAAATTATAATAGTTTTATAACAAAAATAGAACTTTGCTATACTTAAAAAGAATATGAAATATCGGATTGGGTTTACTTCAGTCTTGATAACTACCTTAAGACTTCTTGATATTGATTCTACTAGTTTCTTTATTATATTTAACTTTGGGTTTTGTTTAATTTATTTTTATTTGTCATTTATTTATTATTAAATTTCTGATTCTCCTTTCTATACAGTAAAGTTTTTGCAAATTTAATAAATTTCCTATATCCTTGCGATTTTTCTTATTTTGTTTTAAAAATTAGTAAAGATCGCAAAGTATTTGATACATTTCAAATGATTAACTACAATTAAATGTCTATATGTTCAAAATACTTTAAGTGTCAGACTTGTAATGAAATTTACGAATCTAAATGTTTTCATTTTAAAATGTTTAAGTTTTTTTAGTCTTTAAAGCCTGGTGTATAAGCAAAGCATTAAAGTTAATGTTATTTTTGATTAAATATAATTTTTTTAATCAAAAGTCCGAGAATGATTGTTTGGAATTGTATTTATTTGGTATAATATTATAATGAATCTAATTTCTAAATAGATTTTCTTTAAAACCACAAAATAAAATAAAATATGAATTAAAATTATAAATACAACTTTAATTTATATTTGATAGTTGTTAATTCGAATAAAATAATAAAACTAGTGAAAAAAATAATTTAGTAAATGTAAAAAAAAAAAAACAGTCGAAAAATATCTTTAAAAAATCTGTAGCAAGAAAAAACTTGTTCCACGTACAATCACAATCTAAAAATAGAAATCACGACTTCACAATGACAATAAAGATTTTAACAGCAGAATGTGCCTTTTCAACAGTAAAATATATATATGTGTAAATATAGTTTATTCGCTATGTATCACATATTTGTCAGAGTAGTGCAAGGGGCAAACACAATACATAGCACGCATGTTTTTTATACTTTTCGTGTTCTATACCGATGGTGACATCATTTCCTACACCGTCTAATTGGCTGTCACGATTCTTCTATTCGTCACCTTGCGATTGAAACGCTACGAGCACAGGAGAACAGGAATTACGAGGAAAAGTAACTGAGAAGACAGGATTTCGGGGTATTTTCGGACACAGGGATTAATCTAGTAGATTTAAGTCTTGACGGTATAGAAACACTAACCAAGTATTGATTTATTATAGTACTACGATAAATTTATTTATTTACATTTTGACTATCACCGTCATCAAAGTTTTTAGGAAATATAGTTCACTAAACATTAACTGTGAAATTTAACACTCTTTTCTAATTAGAGAACAAACAAATTATACGCATAGACCATTTCAAATACACTGTTCACAATAATTAGGGGATATTATGTAAAAGTTATGATAATGAGTGATAAATACAATATGTTGAACAAATTTCAACTTGTTTGTACATAATCAACACAAACTGGACTTGTTTTGGTACAAATAATTGGAAATTTCATTTGAGCAAATTTTACAGTTATTTCTTAAAGTTTTATAATAATATCAAATGTATGCAACTCTTAACATGTTTTGTAGGATCTTCAACTGCAAAGAATATGTTACTACAGCACAAGAAGAGGTACATTTTAGTAGAGCTCAGAGTTTGAAGTAGATTGTCAGTTATTTAAAATATATAAATGTGACTTAGAATTATAGACAGGACGCTTCAAGTTATGAGCTCCACTAAAATTGTACTACTTCTCAGGTTCTTTCAAAAGATGATACTAGAAACTAACAAAAATCGTTTTTGTTTAGATTGAACTTTAAATATATTAAAATGATTAAATAAATTTCAATGCCCACAAAAATTACAATGAAATGATGTACTTATTTGTCTCTCTATTTGACATCAATTGCAATCATTTTAAACTTGAGAATTTCACAAGATGCGCATACATTTTATAACCACTGAAATTACATGTTGGTATAACTAGAGGAAAATAGTGTGAAGCTACATAAATTTTACAGTGTTAGCAAATAAACGAAAACAAGAGCAAAGACTTACGTGTGAGTGTGATAGCAGTTCCTTCATGATGAAATTGTCGTATATTTCACGTGCTAGTTTCCGACGCTCTTCCACACATTCTAGTTTCTCGTATTGTTTGATCTGAAACAACAAAAACAAATATTATAACTCAGTTACAAACGAGCAAATACTAGACGAACATTTTAAAATACAGTTGGGAAACATAATAGTTTCATTAAATATGGTTTTNGTTGAACAAATTTCAACTTGTTTGTACATAATCAACACAAACTGGACTTGTTTTGGTACAAATAATTGGAAATTTCATTTGAGCAAATTTTACAGTTATTTCCTAAAGTTTTATAATAATATCAAATGTATGCAACTCTTAACATGTTTTGTAGGATGTTCAACAGCAAAGAATATGTTTCTACAGCACAAGAAGAGGTACATTTTAGTAGAGCTCAGAGTTTGGAGTAGATTGTCACTTATTTAAAATATATAAATGTGACTTAGAATTATAGACAGGACGCTTCAAGTTATGAGCTCCACTAAAATTGTACTACTTCTGCTATCTCAAGGTCCTTTCAAAACATAATATTAAAAACTAACAAAAATCGTCTTTCTTTAGATTGAATTTTAAATATATTAAAATGATTAAATAAATTTCAATGCACACAAAAATTACAATGAAATGATGTACTTATTTGTCTCTCTATTTGACATCAATTGTAATCATTTTAAACTTGAGAAATTCACAAGATACGCATACATTTTATAACCACTGAAATTACATGTTGGTGTAACTAGAGGAAAATAGTGTGAAGCTACATAAATTTTACAGTGTTAGCAAATAAACGAAAACAAGAGCAAAGACTTACGTGTGAGTGTGATAGCAGTTCCTTCATGATGAAATTGTCGTATATTTCACGTGCTAGTTTCCGACGCTCTTCCACACATTCTAGTTTCTCGTATTGTTTGATCTGAAACAACAAAAACAAATATTATAACTCAGTTACAAACGAGCAAATACTAGACGAACATTTTAAAACACTGTTGGGAAACATAATAGTTTCATTAAATATGGTTTTTATAAAAACTATAGGTTAAATTATGCAATTCTTGTACGTAATTTGAATTTTGATTTTGCTCAGTTTAGAGGATTAGAATTACGGAATAAAAAGAATAGGAAAACAACTAAACAAGATTTAATATTATTAAGTTAAATGGAAATCTTAAACATTTTAAAGTAGAAATATATATAAAATTGAAATGAAAAATACAAAGAGATTTTACCAGAGAAAAATTAAGGTTATACAGTTCAACTAAGCATAATATATTACTTCCAGGACATTAATACTCGTAATAATATTAAACAGTATCACAAAAGATTTATAGCAGTCCAGTTTTACAACCCAATTCTCTGAAATAAAATGTTATAGAGAGGTCGCGAACTTAAAACATAATGAGAAAAGTAACAAGAATGTTTTATTTAAAAGATATTTCAATTACATCGGGAAATAATTATTGTTATAAACAACTGAATATTGAGGTTACAAAAAATTGTTTAAATAAGGAAGAATTAAAAACATTTTTAAGATAAAATTGCGTTTTGGTTGATTGTATAAACATACTCGCGTTTATACCCGTAGGAAAGATTAGTTGTAATTTCAGTTTTCTTTGAAAATGAAATTATATTTGCATACCATTAAGAGAAATGAAGATAACACACATTTAACAAATATTTATATACATAATTACATTGAAAGCACTCACATATTTTAATTAAAGGTACATTTTTATAAATTAAATTATACTTTAATCCAATTAAGAGTGTTGTTATTATTATCATGATTGCATAATTTAAATATTGACGGTTAAAATTTGTTTAACTTAACCTTGTTATAACTTGCTTAAAAGTTTAACAAAATTTTATTATATAAACAAAAATATTTGTTTTTGTTCTATTTTAGTAACATTTGAATATAAATATACGCAAATGCTTTTATTTACAATGGGATTTTTGGATATACGGAAATAGTAAAATAAATTACATACATAAATAATAAATATTATGAATTTTATTCACATTTATCACAAAAATATTTATATTTTTGTATAAAAAATGGTAATTCTAAACAAACTTAACTTTTTACTTAAAAATAGACAAAACGAACAATACATAGAATTGAAATGAACTTTACGCGACGACATTGTAGTCTGGTTTTATGCAAATCTATTCGTCGATGCAAATCTAACCAAAAGTACTAGCGAACATATTTAAAATTTAAATTTTAACCTAAAATTCCATCACTGTAGATTTATTGTTTCAGAAAATACTTTTCCTACAGAAAATGCAACAATATATTAAGTTTCAAATACGTTATTTACTTCTTATACTTTAATAAATACATAAATCAAAATTTGCAAGTATTTTTCTCTTTATATCACATTTATTTATAATAAATATTAAAATATGTCTTAACTTAATCAGCAAACTGATATAATAAATTATTTTGAAAATATGGCAAAACTTATGTATATTATATTAATATTATTAAGGTTGAAAGTCCTCGAGTAATACGTGAAGCTATAAAAATATACAAACATTCTTAAAACTATGCATATACAAATGTAGCTGACTTGTTTTGAAATTTTTATCAAGATAGTTGTTTTATTGCTTGAAGATTTTTTACTTTTGTTTTCTAAAACAGTTGAATTGTTGCAATATCCATAAATACTTTCTAGCAAATTTAAATTTTGAAAAAATGATGTTTTTGAATACAATTACCTAAAAATCTTTCATAAATAATTGAATTATCTTAATTTAAAAATGCCTTAAACTGATAATAGAAAAATAATTGTAACAATTATAATAAAAAAATGTGTTCTAATAGAATTATTGAAATTAAAATGGAAATTAATGTTTTATTTTTAATAATACCTTTAAAAAATTACTGATTATTTATGAATGGAATATCCTTTGTGTAAAAATGAGAACTAGTCAAGTATCATGATATTTGTAAATAAAATTTGAAGATGATGAACGGGACTGTAGTTAAGACCGTAGATTAAACAAAATGAACAATTGTAGAGCATTATAACACGCGATATCTTACTCAAGATTTTCGCTAAGAAAGAATAAAAATAAATTGATAGCAACTAACACAATTAGACTTTAATTTAAATTAGAAAAATGCTTTTAATTTACAACTAATGACAATTTACAATATTTTACCGACAAACAATGTAAATAAAATAATTTGTGAACTTGTACAAACAGCAATATATTAAAGAAAACTGAATAAATGGAGCAATAAATAATATTAGACATGAAAATCAATTACACGTTACAAGAACTAACAGCAATATCCGATAATAAATTAAACAACTAGCTAAGACTCTGACGTAAAAAAAAGTCATTTGACTGTAACTTTTATAATTAGAAAAATTAAAATTCTGAAAAGTTTTAATTAAACGGTAACCGCGTTGGTTATAATTGTACCCAGTGGAAAGGTGGTTTGTGGTCGTGGTTTGCACAGATGGTGTTTTGCCTTTTGCTGGTGCTCAGAAACTATTTTACATTAGACATTAACAATTGTACTACATTTTATGCATTGTGTTGAATATTATGTGTGTGTGTGTGTGTGTGTTAAATTAACTGATAAAATTTCAAACGAAAACACTTATAATGTTTTATTTTAGAAAACTTGTTGTAAGTGTTTCATTTAATTATGTTCTAATTGAAGTAAAAAATAAAGGTACACCTAGGGAAGTTAAAAATACTTTATAATTATGTTTTTCTTCATATAATAGGGTAGTAGACAATTTTTTTGAAAGTGGTTTATATTGTGTCTTAAGAGCTATTGTACCATCAAATTTTAATATTTCAGTTAAAAATTAATATTTTCATTGATTATTTTACATTTTTATAAACCAATTCAAATTTCGTCACTAAAACGCGTAAACTGTCATGGCTTCTCCATTGGAGTCACAGGCTGCACAACAAACACAAGTGCGATTGAAGTGTCGGCGACTTTTAGTGTCGCCAAACGAATTAGAATAGGCCCCCAGAACAATCATATATACTTAAACTTACGTGGTCCGCAGCACAGACCACGTGATTAGCAGCCTACTACGTCACGCGCGTTCAATATCACGTGACTAGTGGGTGTAATTTAACAATTTTATTTTGTAAAAATATATATTAATCTTTATTTATTTTTAACAACAAAGTTGATTTTTTACTTTTTTATACCTTAAACTAGCATAAAAAAATAAAATCTACTAATTTTTTTTTTGTCCACTACCCTATTATACACTTAATATTTTATCACAATCTTCTTAAATATAAAAAATAAATGATAGACAAAATATAAACATTGATATGCCCTGTCTGTGACGTACATTGAATAATTTATTAAAGTAGTTCACAAAAACAATTAAATTCGTAAGGAAAATCTATTAAAAATGTATAAATAATTTATTTTGATAAGATTATCTTAAGCACATGTTATATTTATGCATATATTATAAATTATAATATTACAAACATATTTTCATGAAATTTATGTGACAAAATATATTTTACATGTTTAGTGATATGCAAATGTCAAGTCTGGTTTAATGTTATTTATTTAATTATGTCATTTTAGAGAAAATTTCGCTAGTATTTTATTCAAAATTATGGTATCATGTGTCAACGTTGTTTTAAATAATAAATTATTTTATAAAATTGATTTATTTGTTTTGTTTTGACTTTAATTAATTATGATTTTTTTATTAATATATGAATAATGTTATAGATGTAATTTAAAAAAATATAAGTTACAATTATTTGTCAAATATTTCAAAAGCGGTTGTAATTAACGATGATCGTTATATCAGTGTTAAAAAAAATCATATCCTTATTTTTTATCTGAATATTTTAAAGATTATCTCAATGTCTATAGTATTTTCAGTATTTCTTTTATAAAAATGTTATAAAGTCGATTGTGTTTTTTTAGAAATTTTTGTTTCTTTTAATATTTTCATTCTTCAAACAATAATTTTTGTTTCCAAAGGTCTAGTTTTTGTAACAAAATAATTTTTATGGTCTTTTTGACACGATACTTATAAAAAGAATGTTTGGATTAATCATAAATAACTAAATAGAATTTTCTTATCATTAAAATGCACAACAAGAAGCAATGGACAGTTAAATTTAGCTGTAACAATAATTAATCTTCGCTATAACCGATTTTGTTGTAGCTAATTACTAGTTCAATACAATTTTTTATGGAATCCAAACAAATGAAGCAAATTCAATCGTAACAACCGGTTCGTCTTTATAAATGATTTCTAAAATACAGTATACAGATGGCCCAAAAGGGTCAAGAATTAAACGTTCGAAAATCGTCTTTACAAAGAATTATAAGGAAGGATTTGCATCTTAAACCTTACAAAATTCAGCTTGTG
>CM008234.1:5281220-5307029 GCA_002278615.1 Pogonus chalceus
TCCGCATTAATTCAATATGAATCTATAATAATAAATAAAACCTTTCAATATTTAAAATTAAAATTAATTTAAAATAAAATAAAATACGATATATTATTAAATAAAAAATAATAACTATAACAAAAAAAATTTTATTATGATAATCATTTACAAATTTAATTAAAATTAAATGCAGATCCGACATTGATCCAGATTTGTAATATCAAGCAGCAACAATAAAAAATGATGGTGCATGGTATGGTAACGAGAAAAACTAGAACAACCCAGCATGAGAGGAAACACAAAATGGAAAATCGATCATATTTTCCGATATTGTCCTGAGTGGAGTGGCTCATGATTGATATACGGTCAATAACCTGTCAAGCTTAGTGCGTGCGTTGCGTACAACGTGGTTTCAATTTTATGTACAAAGCTTCTAAATTACATAATAAATAAAATTTCTCATATTAGTTAATGTGTTCCACTATTTATGTTTTTCAGTAAATGCTTGTAATACTATTTTTCTACAAAAGAATCGATATAGATTATCTAGAATTAATAGCTACTAATACAATTGTTAATCACAAACTATATTTAAGCTTTTGTTATCAAAACAAAACATAAATATACGAAATACTACAAATACATAAATTAGAAATAATATAGATTTAGTTAAAAATAGAACTAGACATGCAAATTTTATGGTTAGAGTTAAATCTGAATGAATTTAGTTAAAGATAGAAATACACTTAGAGCAAAATGAATATTTCAAGAAAGAATTTTATCTTCGATTCAATAAACCGAAAAATGTTGAAGTGAAAATTGCGATTTTGAAAATTTCGCACTTCCTGTACCAAATTTACAGAAAGTAAAAAGGTCACTTAAGATAAAAATTTACATACTACATATATAGTAGAAATTGTTTATGATGATATCGTTTATAACGGCAAACCGGTTATAACGACTGTTTGATTTCTATAAAAATTTGTACTAAAGATATACTTTTGCGTTGCTTGCATCAAAAATGAAACTATGATAACATATTAAACAAATAAATTCATTAAAAAGATTATTTTAAGTTTTTCATAGGTTATTACGATCATCATCGTTAAAAGCGGTTTGAATTGGCTATAATGTAGAATATCTTATTTAACTGATATTACAAATTGAATTATAAACTGCAATTTTACATAAAACGTAAAAGAGCAAAAATTTAAATATCAAATATTTACAATCATAAAATTTGTAACATCTCAATAATGTTATACGCCAATATTGTAAGCATTTTATAAAAGAACTTCATAAAAATTGATTTCTTTTTAATAGCGTAATTGAAAATTCAGATTTAATAAAGATATTTCTTTAATCTACCGTAACATTATTTATATTTAAAGTCAAAATTTATCGGTAAAAATTGTTTATTCAATTATCTTAGCACTATAGAGTTCTATTTATACACTTTATGTTATCAAAAACGTCGACTTTCATTTATTTAGGAATATTCCAAAGTCATTTTCACACTTTAGTAAAACTTCCTTCAAGGCAAGTAAATCCCGTTTGGCAAAGTTTCCATCATCAAAGAGACAGTTCACGAAAATATGTCAGCACAAATTTTTACAACATTTTAACTCAAGAATCGTATTATA
Source organism: Pogonus chalceus (assembly GCA_002278615.1). Lineage (NCBI taxonomy): Eukaryota > Metazoa > Arthropoda > Insecta > Coleoptera > Carabidae > Pogonus > Pogonus chalceus. The sequence goes on from CM008234.1 coordinate 5,282,846, forward strand.
AACCTACTGATAAATAAGAGAAAATTCAGTTATTCTGAAAACAAAAGAGTAAAATTAATTGAAATTAATATTAATTTGCAACTTTATGAGGTGTTTTTATTTCTTATGCATAATATTTACATGTATATTGGTATTTGGTTTGTACTTAATATATGTATGTATGAGCTATTTCTTATGCAGAGCAACAACAAGACACTCTTTGTGTAAAGAAGTTTGCATTCTGATTTACATATCACATGCATCAAAATGCAAACAAGGGATGATTACACTATAATCACTAAAGCCATGACACTTTTCATATTTATAACAGTCATGTTTGTATGTTTGTACTTCAAATTTTAATAAACACACTTTTGAATTTAATTTAATTTGAATATCAAGTTATCTTGAAACTTAATGAACGTTTTAAATTTTGTATTGAATTAAATAATAGTTTTTTAGACCGACTCTGTTTAATTTTAATAAGGATAGAAGAAATGATTAGACATCTTTTATTATAGCTGAAAATTTAAACTACTATTTTCTACTAAATTTCTGATTTCATATATAGTTACCCTTATATTTTGCAAATTTAAAAATAGGGTTAAGTTTTTAAAAGTTATTTTAAATTAAGAGATTTTTAGAGGTGAAACAATACGAAACTGAAATTGCTTTGAACCACAGTAAAGAAAAACCAGTAACGACACTTGGTTTCCTATCCTTCTCCCACTTATCAAATCAAATGGTTTAACATCACTCTCTAAAAATATCGTTTGAATGACCTCGAGTTGGTTGTAGGTTGTGATCTCCTGAATTTTCACAGTGTAGTTGGATATTCTTTACAGAAATTATAGGCGGAGTTTCATTAGTTTCAATTTTTTGTGATGTTAAGTAGATGTCACTTTGGCGTTTGTTTACAAACAATTGGTTCTAACCAAACAAATTGAAAATGTACTATGCATCTTACGTGTTATGATTGCATTATATTACAATTTCTATATCATAATTATTATCACTACAAAAATATAAAATAAATTAGGTATAATGTAATGAAAATTTGTAAAAAAAAAAATGTATTTCTTGTTCCATGCTGAAATCAGCAATCACAGCACTTCGTATTTTCCCGTCATATTAAAGAACCGAATTTTTCGGTTGCTTGTTGACTTATCTATGTTCTCTGTGTTTATTAATTAAAGGGCAACTCATTACTTTTATATTATATTATCTCAATAAGCTCTGGTTGGTACTTTCTCATTCCATTTTATAAATTTTGACAAGATTTATTGCATGATTGACATGTACAGAAAAATTAAGAAATAATGGAAAAAGAAACATTTTTTAACATTAAAATTATAATTATGGATAATATTCTTAAGAATTATTTTAATTTAAATGAGATTAGTTTTTTTTCTCTTCAAAATATCAATTACAGAAGAAACCACATAAAAGAATAAAACAAATTTTATTTTTTTTTTATATTTTAAGCTTTAGTTATAAATGCAAAAAGTTTCAACAAAAAATGTTTTGAAAAAATATCGCACAGATGATTAACATTTATAATTTAACATAAATTAATTAAATTTTGTACATTTTATTGCTAGGAAAGCTTATAAAATTTACGTAAAAATATTTTTCCAAACGTGACATTACTTTCAAATGACAGTAAATAATTGAATTATCTAGTTTTTCATATTGCTTGGGAAACCTTATGCAAATATCACAAGTATAATTAAAAAGGCATTTCTTTATCAAATATATATAAATACATCGAATTACATTTTATTATGGTAAATAAATTACTCTATAATCCTAATCATGTAGAGCAATTACATATTTATTTCACATTGATTGACCTGAATAATAATAATTATGTTATCTATATCTAAATCATTAAATGATGTTTAAACTTTTTCAGAATCAGAAAACCAGTTCGCAAGCCCAGAGTTTAAAAAATTGTACAAAAAATATAAATATAAATTAAATAAAACACTTGATTATTTTGTTTCACAAATTATTTATTAATTCTACGTACGTTCTGACCTCTCGGTCATTATCAGGAATATGATATTAAATACAAAATGTTCTGTTTTCATAAGCTAACATTAAAAAGGGGTACAGAATTTATTCATAGGGATGTTAACTGTTAAATTTAATTATCTTCATAATATTTCATCAGGTGCCTACCACTAAAACCTTACATACAAAAAAATATAAAGTTAGATCCAATGTTATTCACGCCAATTATGACCAATTAGACCAACATTTTTGCATTGATAATGCATTCAGAAGTAGCAGTAAAAGTTTATTTTTCTTCAAAACTTGCATTGAAAAAAGAGTGCACAACTGATTGTTTTCATTTGGCAAATGAACTTCGGAACATAATTTAAACAACATTAGATTTATCTTCTAGACGTTTAGAAATCTCATTATCATCAAATCCTACAACTGTATATTTTCGTTTGTCAGGCCTTTCGATCGGTATTGGAATTACATTAAACTTCAAATGTTTTTTTCATGTATTTTTAATTTTTGCTATTCATATATTCTTTAAAATGATTACTGCATACTCGATTACTTTTATATAGAGACAAGAGATATTCATCCAATAAACTATTTTACAGCATACTTCTACCCATGCTTTTTATCTAGAAAATTAAAACATATAAATAAAATTATTAAATACCTTTTATATTAAACGAACCTGTCTGAATTTTTTGAAAAATGGTATAAAGATGTATCCTTATGGAGAATAAAATACTTTTCGCAGTTTTCCATGACGCAAGAAAGTCCGACCTTATAATTTTCATTTATTTAATGATCCTAATAAACATACAATAATGGTTAAATTTAAATTTTTGTAGTAAATATAAAAGCAAAATATAAATGTACATACCTTTTTGCAGTAAACTCAAATGAACAAAGTTAATTTTATACATAAATATATTTTTTTGAAAAAAAATAAACACAGCTGTAATATAGTCAAATGCAATAGAAAAGAATTAATTTAGATGTTCATTCGTTTTAAAACACATATGTCCAAGTACAAGAATAAAATATTTGGTTATGTTGACATTCATCAAAACACGACGACACTGCTACACTAATAGACATAAAGTTAAATATTTCACTCTACACCGGCACAACCAACTACGACTCAAGGTCATTGAAACTGAATTTCGAGTGTCGTAGGCCTGCTTTGAACTAAGAAGAACTAAGAGTTTTACACCTTGTAGACCGCGTTATATTGAAACCACGACGTATATTTACCGCGTTATATGAACGCTGACTGTATTTAAAATAAATATGAATCAGTTAAAAAACTTCAAAATAATCGTAACATTTAAAACTATTAAAATTACTTTTCTAAATTAATGCATTATTATTCAATTTTTAATTACACTATGGTTACAAATAATTTTGCGAAATGAATTTATTCTATTACTTGTGATGGAATAGCTACATGTGACGACATCTAAAATCTGTCAAACTTAATTCAACATTTCTTTGAATTTAATTAAATTTATAGTAGTAGAGAAAGTATAGTCTTCAACATGTTTGGAATGACTATTTCGCTCACGGGAGACCATAACATTCAAGTTGAATATATCTCATTCCAAACTTGTTATAGAATATATTATTCTAGAATGTAATGTCTACATACATATATACAATCAAATAAGACTTTTTCTAGTTTAAATGAAATCTATATGTAACATTTTGTACTTTATACACTTTAATTTCAAAACGAAAATATAAAATTAATAAAAAGAATCTAAAAGTAGTAAAAAAAGGTAATTAGTGTAATATTAACAATAATTAAAACGCTGGTATTTGTATACATTCGTTTATGTTCATAAGACTGTAGACAGCGAACTGAAACGTAAATAATTAAATAATCTGCACGCAAAATGAAATGTCAAGGCAAACGAAATTCGTTTACATTTTGTAAAAGTTTTCCTGTGTGAAATAAGGGTTTTACACAGTGTTTTTTCGTTTTTTACTGAAATGTTTTTATTGTGCCATTTTAAGAAAAGAGAATGTTACTTTATTACTTTATTTCCAGTCCGTGAATTTTGTTACGAAAACACTGTCCAGAATATTAAACTTCCTGGCCGAAGGGCACAACTGGGCTTTTGTTCGACAACTTCAGAATTATGCTCTACGCTGTTGATAATGTACATTTTACCTTAGGGAACTGATAACTTCTTACGGAATATCATTTAAGAAAATCTGTAATTTAATATTAATCTTATCGACTACATTCCACTTAATAACTGCAGATTATTAAATTTAAAAATATATTTATTATTAACATATTTTTTCTTTGTTTTGCACAATATTTATTGTAAGTTTATAAGGATTAATTGACATGGGGTCTTCTTAAACAAAGTTTAATGAAATAAATTACAGATTAGAAGTATTTTAAGTAGAAAAAAATTATCTGTTAGGAGGTCTTATTTCCGGGAAAACTCATTTAAGATCTTTTTGCGGTGATATTCTCTAGCTAGGCAATAGATAATTATTTACAAATATAATGAAAAAAATTGAATTGCCACTATATATCATAAAAGGTTGATGATGATAAAAGTTGAAAGAAAGAACAATACTTATGCAACTTATTAAATATGCCGAAAAAATTAACAATGATATCATTGGTTAACTTCATGGTGAGTAGAAAATATATTTTGATAAGCCTGTATGTATCATTTTCCAAAATTAAGAAGATGGGAACATTTAATGTACTCTTATCACAGAAGAATCCATATAATTCTCGTAATTTAGTGTAAAAGAAAATTTTAAAACAGACTGAATTGTTTTTGTATTGAAAATAAAAGTTAACTATAATCTCAGGCGAAATAAAAAATGGCGTCTAGGAGAAGAATGACTGAAAAAATGTAATTATGTGAGAAAAACAAATAAATGAGAAGCAATAATTCATAGAACGTTATAAGTTCTATGTCGGTGGCTTCCACATCTCCAAGCCATCAATATAACTATATCTAAAACTAACATATACATCAGAATGATTTTGAAAAAGTCTTTTTCCAGAATATAATACAATAAAACATAAGAAAGTAAACAAAGATTTCAGTGGACACAATATATTGTTATCGAATTTGTAACTTTGAAGACAGATGTTGACTGTTCTAGCGAAACTTTGTAACAAGATTCTTCTCAGCTCGGTTCTGGATAACGACATGAAACAAATACTTTTCTCTTCCTGATGTTTCGACATCTACTCGCATAGAATGGAAATTCGTATATTTCAAACATTATACTACACAAAAGAATAATAAAGATTGTTCACATGAAACGTTATTTCGGAGTCAATGGTTTATGCCTATATAAACAAAGTCAGATTATAAAACATTTATGTATGTCGTATCAATTGAAATATCTTCTATAAAAATTATTTATTAACTTATTTTGTAGCGTTGAAATTGTAAACAAAATGTTAAAAAATAAAATCTAGTAAGCGATTATTCATTTGTCATTAACTGAAACCTTTTATTGTTTCTTATATTTCAAATGAATTAAAAATCATTTTGCGTTTGCAGTAAACAACAAATAAATAATAATGTTTGTTCATCTCTTTAATCTGGTGATTTACTTCCCCTAACGATTACATCATCGTAATTATGATGGAATATTTGTAATATGTAGGGTTGCTAAATTCAGTTTACAGCATTTCATATATCTGAGTTTGATGATGATGATGATGTTTGATTTAATTAAAAACCTAAATGTAATCCGTCTATTTTTAGGTGTATATTTTTGTATTTTACATCAAAAATATTGTTACATATTATTATTTTAATTATTGAATTTAAATATATGGAAAATAATAATCTAACTAGTATAGAAGATAAATATAAAATCGTAGATAACTTATAGATATAAAATGGTTTATTTCTAGACTGGAATTAAATTTAAAATAAATTATATCGATTTGTCAGAATTAAAGCTGGATTACGATGAGATTAAACCTTTATATGAAAAGTATTAAGATAACTAAATCCCGCAGATTAAAATTATCCCAACTATTTCCGTGTTCTATTTATTTTTAAATTCAAAACCAAATATTATTTAGATAAAATCAATATTTTTATTAAATATAGGATTTTAAAGAAAGGATTAATAGTCTAGAATGGTAGATTCTAAGAAATAAATCTACCTAGTTGAATTCGCGAATAAAATAGGTTGAACATTGGTATTATCAATGAAGCATATCATCCAAGACGACATGAACATATGCAGAACCAACAAGCGTTGATAAATGGAAGCAGCTACATCCATGGACGTGCAAAGGGTGAGAAAAGGGGGCATGTCGCTATATCAGGCCACGTTGTTCTAGTGGCCCGTGACCTATATATCTCCGTGGCACGTACACTCTTCGGCACTTGCTACGGAATTGATGCCGCACTAGAAATCATATAATTCTGATGTTACGTGACCTTTCATTCGGGCTGTCTATTAAGAAGGATCCACACAGGGTAGTAACAAACTTTGGAGATTCTGTGAATGTTTGGCCTGAAGTTTATGGAGGGTTACAAGTGTTGTATGAAATTAGTCTAATATTAAATGACCGCTATGTTTGCGGTTTATTATGAATAATTGTACTAAGGATCTACAAATTTATTACTATTTTCTTCTTGTTATATCCCTTCATTTATACTAATTTCTACCCATATACATTAATCCATTCAAAAATACAAAGTTTTCTAAATGGACTATAATGAATTTTCAGATTTTTATTTCTACTACTTGATATTCTTTTTATGAGAACAAAAGACACAAAATAAAAACAACCCTTGTCAATTAATATTTCAAATTCTAAAAGATTAATGGATTTAGCATGCTCATAGCTATTTAGATTAGATTTGTTAATTTTATATATATATATATATATATATATATATATATATATATATATATATATATATATATATATATATATATATATATATATATATATATATATATATATATATATATATATATATATATATATATATATATATATATATATATATATATATATATATANAATTAAAAGATACCCTTTATAGATTCGGGGCTGCCCGAAATTAACTAGTATCAGTTACCCGTGTCAGACACGGAGCAGCAGCTAAGAGGTAAATAAATTATATATTAGCTATTTATAAATCAAGGGACAAAAATGATGGTTTAATACCGAGAATGTAAGTAAGGTACTTTATTCTCGAGATGTACAGTCGAATCTTTCTAAAGGTGCTCGCTATCTTAAGGTTACAGGATACATAAAGGTGCTCGAATATTCCCTCACTCGCATTCACTCGCGACAAATCACAATTCAGAGTTTAGTTTCTCCTTCAATCCTGCCGTTTCCGCGCGCACCCGAGCGCTCAAGGAGAATTTTAAAAAAAATATATGGTGAGGAGAGTACCATTAATAAACAGTCCTGTCCCGACAGAGCATCTTTAAACAAAGTCGACTGTATACAATACTTTTCTCACGACCATCAGTTACAATTAAATTACTCAAATTTAATTTTGAATCTATATCAAATCAAACTGTTAATTAAAAATATAAATGATATTTAAAGCACATATTCAATATTAGTACATTCAACATGATAAAAACAAATTCTTCTTTACTAAGAAATAAAAATACAAAAAAAAAAAAATCCCTAGGTACTAAAATGACACTTTAAATATCAAAAACTAGATATATTAAATTGCTTTTACACTAATTCCTGGGAAAAATATATTATTTATGTATTAAGTGCACATAAAAATACTTAAATACAATTTAAAATAATAAAGTAAGGTTTTTATAATGTTTTGTACGAATAATTATCAAAAATATGATCCAGTGTATCGAAAATGTATAAAAATCAATTGTTTTTAAGGTTTTATACAAGAATAGTAAGAAATACTCAGTATAAAAAATAGCTTCCATTTATTCGCAACGATAGATAAAAATATTATAGCTGAGAACTGGAAGAAGGAAAATCGAAGCGATAATATCTATGAAAATGGAGAATAACTGTGATTTAAATAAATGTGATTGTGGTGAATATCCGACAACGGAACATTTGTTAAGAGTTATACGAGTTTCAAATATGCGAATTATTGTCAGATATATCTGCACGATAAATTTCACAAATATATATGCGGTTACTTTAGAATTTCATTTAAAATCAAGCAGATACTGTACACAGTAAATAATGTAATTACAATTTTAATTAAACATATTTGTAATGAAAAGTCCGGCAACAATTTAATTTAAATGAATTTATTTATAATTTAATAATTTTAGGGTGAATAAAACATTTAAATTAGAAGTAAAATAGGTTAAATATTTGAATGAATTAAGTAATTCTAATTTCCATCGAAAATTACCTTGGAACTAAAAAGGAAATTGAAACGTCTCGTGTAAGTGCAAAAACTTTTCAATAAGTTGAATTTCTTTTTATATTCCATATTAGAAATCCTGAGTGCGCGTTTATCATTTCAAAAGTAATTAAACTTGATGGTAATACTGAACTGATCACGTTTTGGTCGCGGGAAGTGATGTTGCCGTTTAATTCAATTAAATCTGAAGCGAATTAAATGCAGCGTACACGTGTTTGAAGTGTCTTACCGTATCGCGTCGGTTTGATTTGCAATGCTTTATTCTAATGTAAAATTAAAGATGAAAGCTGTTTCACACTTCTATGAATCGTACGTTTTATTTTTAAAGAATTTTCTTTTGTCTTATGTACGAACATACCTTGTTAAATATTTAATTAGATACTTTCACACGAGAATATGATTTATTTTCCATTTCTCTAGCTATTTCTTATAATATATAAAAAATATATAGTAGTATAATTGATGCTAAAATAATTGATAACAAAAATTATTCGAAAAAACTTGCAGACTTTTCGGCTCTTACAAAAGCGATATGTTTATTTCTATACAAAATGAAATATACTTATACAAAAAAACTATAATTGAGATATATTTTATTTAAAAATTACATGCATCATAAGAAAGGAATACCATTCAGGCTTTACATTTCTCATTTTATTTCATTTTTAACTGATTTTATTATAAAACTGTGAGCAGACACAAGTTAGCGTTTGTATTTATAGTATGACGACCGGTAGATAATAAGCGCGCAGGACTGATTGCTTTATATAGTTCTACAGTAATTTGGATACGCCTATATTGTAATACTTTGTTTTCATTGGTTCTTGCTTAGAATAGGCATGTACTTTTGTGACTTAGAATAAATATAAAAACATTCAAAAGGTGTGTTCAAATGATTACAGAAGAATAAAAGCAAATAGTCCAAGTGTTTATCACTGATCATCATTTAAATACAAATGCTAACTAGAGTATGTTAACAGTTTTATGCTTAAATTAGGAGAAATCATTTTTAAATGAGACAATAAGATCAAAACCGTATTCCTTAAACTAGAATTTATTAGAAAACATATATTTAAAGAACTTACGTCATTCTATCAATTTATTTTGCATAATTAATTTTGTGTTAAAATAAGGCTTTACCATAATTCCGAGCGAAGCTCGGTCAACTTACTTTTATAAATTTATAAACCTTAAATATCATCATTCCTTTTCCCTTATTATTTATTTATGAATGTAACAAATAAATAACAATGCTTGTCATTTTAAATTTGTTATTAAAATACGTTAAAACATAAGTTTAAATAAAGTAATAACATATAATCGGATTTCATGATTTAATTTTAACTTTTATGGAACAATTTTGAACTTTATTGCAATTATTCACTTGTCCAAGTAATATTTAAATTTTATATTATTTATATATCTAAATTAGAAAACTGAGTTTGAAAATTTTATGTGACCTGAAGACTTGAATCGTTGTTATAAGATAGCTCATTATCAGCCACAGTACCAGAGTCGTTTATTATATTAAAATAAGGGTAGAAAGGAGCTTTCTACAGCTCCGTTCAAAGTATTATATAATAATGAAGATGTTAGATTAAAATTGTGTGTTAAGTCGTCAGAAACTAGTTACATTACTAAACTTGATAATGCAAAACAATTTCCTCTTTCAGTAAGTGAATTTAAGTTTATGAACTCAATTTGGGTAGAACTAATGTGATCACAAAATAGGAAGGTAAGGTTAATTTTTGCATATTATCACAAGTTATAGATATATTTGAATACATTAACCTATAGTTTATATACGTCAAATTTCAATGTTCTGCGAAGTAAGTTACAAAAGGATGTAAAAAATTATATGATAATAAAATCGTAGTAAAATTATTAACCATTTAAAAGCAAATCACGTAGCGAAACGAAGCAGGCACTAACAACAAAGCCTTGGCAACCCTTAACATTAATTCATTAAAATTAAAGTTTAACCGAACTTTGCATTCGGGTATAATAAAAGGCAAGACAAGTATACAAGAGAAGACACGATTTAAATACTATTGAGTGTCAACCAGCCGTAACTTGGAAGGTGGCGAGGATTTTTCTTCGTCGAGAAAATAATAGCCATGAAAAGAATAGACATTTTTCTTGAGCTTGTTATCACTTGAATGTAATTTAGGTTTTGCTGTAATTTATAGGCAGATTTTTTCTTTTTCGTTTATTCAAATGGAAAATATTTTTCATTTTATATTTTGTATACTTTCATCATGCATTTTAATTCAATTGCTACAAACTACAAACCAGATAAAATAATTACCTTCCCAAAAACATGTTCAATTTTATTTATTAATATTAACTATTCTGTATGTTGGATTAATAACAAAGACGTATTCATAGCTAAATGCGCAAATACAGAAAGATTAATAGCTCCAAAATGCAGTTTAAATACTTTAAGCACTGGTGTAACTAAAGTTAGCAAATGCATAGTAGTAAGTACGTACACTTTATAATTTAAGATCGATAATAATTTATGTTCTATACGCGGCATAATTTTCCGAAAACGTTTAAATTTAGATTATAGATAGGAAACTATTGAATATTACATAGCTTATGTTTGTCTAATAACCCAATATTGTTTTAGATTAACATAAGCCAATATATATTCAAATTGTTTAACATATTCATTTCTGTCAATTACAGAATCCATGAATATCACACGTACTGATTCGAAAATAATTTTAAAATTTAATGGAATCGTAATTTTTTTAAATATTTATAGTACGTACTAGCACGTAATTATTGATATTAACCGTAGGCCTTGGATAAAGTATTGTTAATTCTTCATTTTCGGGTATTATCCAGAAAGCTCGCAAATTAATCATATACTGTTGGTTATAACCACAAGTTCTTCAATAAAACCCATAAATCACATTTATAATCAAATATAAATTTCATAATTTCCATTTTCAGTATAAAGCATAAAAAGTCTTGTCAGTTGAATAAAGCTTATTTGTAAATATGGTTTAATAATTACATATTTTGCACTCTAGAAATGAATTGATCTTTCGCATTAAAAAAAAAAAATAAATGTTATTATTAATATTTAAGTTTTAATCACGTCCAGTAAATAAATGATAATCAAAATATAATAAATCACAGGAAGTCCTAATAAAAGGACGAAACGTTCAACTAAAATCAAAAACAGAGTTCCGTTTTTTATTTAATGTCCTGACTACCAGTGAATTATTATATTTTGGTTATTATTAATTTTAGCTTTACGCAAGTAAAATATATTCTTTAATGATAGTTTCATGTATAATGTTTTTTCCTAAAAAGGTTTGTTAAATTTCTATGATTTTTTGAATTTATATATTCGGTAATAAGGCTGTTTTACATCAAAAAAGATAAGTATCTAACATTTAATTTAATGATTTTAAGTTTATAAATAAATTGTGCAGCATTAAGCATCTATTTTAAAGATGAGTTATCAACAGAATTTTATCATTTCACTAAAAGTTAGATGTTATTATATCAAAATATACTTGATTTTTTATTTTTTATCCTTTACGACCAACACTTTATAGATATTTCGTTTCCTTATATAGATAATAGTCATAAATATTATAGATTTAACCCTAAATATTGGGATTATTTGACAATTAAAACAATTTAGTAAATTATATTGGTATTTATCAAACTTTTAAATAATTAAATGATATTTTTGTCAGTTGTGAAGTAAATAAAAGTTTAATAAACTATGGTATTCAAAGTATTCATTATTTTAATCATGTTACATCGCCCCTACCCTTATAAAATCATATTTTGATGCAGGGGATTATAATTTTCTTTCTTGTTTTCATATCTTTACTAGTGTAAACAAAATAATTAAGAGATGAAATTTATAGATTTAAAAAAATAGAAATAATTTAATAAAGCCAGTTTTTAGGATGAAATTTTGAACATTAACCAATAAAATGTATTAGCCAATTTTTAATGTAACAAATTATTTTATTAAAAGCATAATTTTTTGAAGCTGCTCAATATTTATTAAACAATATATATTTATCAAATTTCCTCTATTATAGTGTAGATTTCAAGTCTTAAATTCAAAGTCAATATAGTTATTTATATTAAGTTGTGTGTGATCAGATAAAACTTCGAAATAGTGATTGATTAGGCAATTTGGTATTAAACGATATTGGTTAAATATACTAAGAGATAGTTTAATAGCTTCTACGTGGTTTAGCAAAAAAAATAAGGTTCTACATATATTTCGATTGTTTTTTAAATTATAAAATAGTTAAATCTATATTTTAGTTCAATAGAATCAGTAAATATAAGCGCTATGAATAAAACGTAGCGTTTAAAACCAAATTGATACAAAACGTGCAATAAAAGTAAAGAAATGAATGTTGAATGTTCTCCCAACAACCTATGAATAATAAGTTCCCTATTAATATTCAACGCATGAACCTATTTGCAAATTATCTGGCTACGGTAATTCTCGCATAGGTGAAATATTAACAAATCATATCAAAATTTAAACTATATACCTAGCATCACAATTTCTATTTTTTATTCAATTAAACACACAAAAAAAAATATTATTCCTAATTTTACGTAGCTATTTTATTTTTTTGATCTAAAATTGTATGTTTATTAAAGAGGACAATACATTTTTTTGAGGATTGGTTTGAATGTTAAGTTATTGTTCAATCCATCTGAAACTTTTCACATTTTAACTTTGTCAATACCATACAAGAAATTAAAAATAATTGACGTATCGTCTGCAAAATGGTATTGTTTATATGGCAGATAAACAACAAAAATTCTAATTGTTTTATTAAATTTCCTTCAGAATGAAGCTATTTTTGGAATATAAAATCTTTTCTGAGTAAAAAATTGCTATCTAAAAATAAAAAAAAAGTACGCATTCTATTATTTTCGTATACTTTGTTGTTAAAAGAGAGAATTTGTTTAGGATTCCCTGGCGATTTTAAATATGTACTTTCGAGATAAAGCAGTTTAAAAATTTCATGAGTTGCCTCTAATGCTCTAGAACAAAAAGGCTGTAATTTTAGTTCTCTTTTAAATTTTGTTATATTATTTTGACACAATATTTATTTACCAATTAATTTATTTGTATTTCCTCCCTTAAATAATGAATTTTAATATTTAATAACGAGTTTAAACAATGATTTTAATTTATAAAACTAAACTAATGGAGCAAAAATTTATGATAATATTAATTTTTATCGAAATGATCATTAACTAAATTAGATAATTATATATGCGTTTATATAAATATAAAATATATTTGCGCGTTAAACATGAATATTAAAATTATTACTTTATTTATTCAATATTCAATAATTGCAAAATTTTCAAATAATTATGCAGGCATGAATTTTATTGAAATACGTAATTATTACAGAAATATTTGCCCAAAATTAATTTCATATTTACACGATTTAATATATTTTTTCAATTTATCATATATTAAAACATGTACTTACTTGAAATTACGATAAAACATTCATCCTTACCTGAAAATAAAATTTAAAAAAATTAATATTACAGATATAACAGATAACCTCAAAAAACTTGTAGTATATACGATAAGAAAGTTTTATAAGAATAGAATCCACAATTTAAGTATAATATCTTATTGTTTTATTCATTTAAGTGAAGTTTTTGACATTTTTAGTTGAAACTTGTACAAAATAAGCTCATGAAATATTAACAGAGTGTATGATGAAAAGAAATTTTAATTCAAACGTCTGAAAGAAAAGTCATCATCGTTTCAAGTGTTTTATTCAGAAAGGTTTCTATCAAAATGCTCATTTAATATGCATGTGGTTCTTTTACTTTTAGAAAACATCGTCATACAGACTAAAGTACTTTGTAACGGAAACAAAAATGCGTGTTCAATGCGTAACCGTTAACCTTTACAAATATACGGATTCTATAAATTATTTGTAAAGATCATAAAAATAATAAAATACTTTTTAAAATATAATAAATAAACACAGTTTAATTATACCGAAATAATTGGATAAGATTCAGTTAAAATTTAATACTGTAATGAATTTCATAGTAACTAGCTATAAATTGAATTGGAAATAGAAAAGCTGTTAACACAGTGAAGAAATAGTATATAGTTACGCTTATCCAGTATATTTAAGAATACTGTGGTATGGGTGACCACATCGTGAAATATGCATAAGACCAACAAGGGAGCCGTTATTTAGTACAGACAGTTTCACGATAGAAGCTGTCGTATAATATCTATTTGAAGTCCAAAGAGGTAATGTTACATAATGGATATTAGACTTACTTATACACAATGTAATAGTGATACTGATTAATTATTTATTAGATTATACAGTTAGCCTTTTATTTTTTTTTTGTTAAATATTTATCAGGATTATATGTCTGTATTGTATATGCATATCGAAATAAATAATGAAAATAAGATGGTTAAATTAAATTTTATATCGAAATATCTATAAAACGGTAAATTTTAAGGATATTTTCATAAAAATTACAAATTTTATATAAAATGATACAAGAAGAAGAAGTATTGACGGAAGTAGCACATCTTCATTTGTTTTTAAGGTAATTTAAATGAAGCCGAAGTGTACCCTTTAGAAAATGTTAGATTTTTGAAACATTGCTATTAAAAAAGCAGTTTTAGAAATAATTTCATAAAAATAACATGTTTTATGTAAAATAATATAAGAAATCAACCGTTGATAATAAAATTTGCAGTTGAGTTATTTTTGATTATTTAATTTTAAAGGTAAACAAATTTTAAAATCTTAAATTGTAAATATCATAAAAATAGTTAGTTTCCATACCTTATTTAAAGGTATTTTTGAAACCCTTTCATCAAAATGAAGCCGATTAGCTCTTAAAATATTAAATTTTAAGAATAAAGTTTCAAAAGATTTTCTAAGGTATATCCCTTAGTAAAAATTACAGATTGTATGTCAAATTAAATGAAAAAACTACTAGCAATGCTGAAAATTTGATATCTTTATGTATAAAAAAAAAATTAAATCATAAATCGCCAAACGGTTAGTTTCCCTCTAGTATTTATGAAAATATATTTGAAATTTTATCATTAAAATAAAATCAATTGACAAAATAAACTAATTTTTTTCTTCATATTGAAAACTAATCAGTTTTGGAGCGTTCAGAGTTATTTACAAATGTAATAAATGCATTATTTGTAAAATAGTCATCAAATCAGCACCAAATTATGGCAATACATCAAATATAGACAAACACAATCCTAATTAACGTATACATGTAACATAATTTCACATCAAATCAATACCAATCAAATCTTTAATATAAAATCACATCTATATGCCATGTCATAAGCATACCACAATAACACAGTAGCGGCAAACATATGCGAGCACTTTATAATTGTTTTACAGTCAATTTGCTCGGCAACGTAACATACAAGTACAGTTGTCGACGTAATTTACAGACGTTGCTGCTTGCTGACGATAAATTAACGATTTTAAGATGCTCATGTAATTGTTAATTGCATCGTTACATGCGTTGCACGATAACCATAGAAATAACACTTTATTCTTCTAGATTTATCTCACAATCAGAGTAAGTTTTACACTTAGAAACTATATTTTTATTCAAAACTTCTAATTTTTTAATCATATAATTTTTTAAGGTTTTAAAACTTTTTAAAACTTTGTGTTGAAGTTTATAACACACTTCATTTTCACTTACTTAATAGTTATAAGCTTTACTGATTTACTAAATAAAATTAAATCTACAAAACTTTTGCTTTGAAGTTGCCTTTTACCACAAATTATAAAACTTACTAATAATTCTTATATGTTTCGGTTTAAGAAACTTGTATTAACTTGAATTATTGTTTTCGAAAAGTTATATGACGCTACCATCTATTAATAAATTCTTAAATGTATTGTTTGTAAATAATAAATTTAAGACAATTCAAGATATCAAATAAAATTTATATTCGACGGAAGTTATAAACTGAAAGTAATAAAAATTATTTATTAGTCGTGGAATATGTATTTAATATAAATTTTTCGGATAATATTAAATTGTTTTTATTTAACTTTTGTGTTAATAATTAGTAACTTTACTATTTTGATAATTTCGACTATTTTTCTGATGTAATTATATAAAATATTCTATATATTGGCATTACATCAGATCTGTGATACGTTCCCAGCAAGTAATTGAATGCGACGTAGTTCTAGGTCTGGTTATGGTTGGACACCCGACAGTTTGATAGAGTGCAACTGGAGAAATTATTATGAGCATGGCCTAAATCACAGTTTTTATCATTATCAGGAAAACAAAAAAACAAGTGCTACATCTTTACTTTTAGTTTGCTTCTATATGCGGTTGGATGCGTTGCTTCAAACAATGAAGATAATTAAGAAGATGTATTACTTCTAAGTTTGCACGGAACAAAAAACTTACTAAAACTCAAAGAATAATGGATAAAAGAAAAATATTTTCCCAACTTACCTAACCATAAAAAATTATTTTACTATAAAAATTGTTTAATAAAACCGTGCAGTTTTTGTTTTACATCATAAATTTTATTGATTGTCAAAACAGAAGTGCCAGAAATATATGGGCTTAAAAATAAAATAAAACTTTTCACGTTATTGTCAGTTATTTCCCTTTTGTCCAATATTTTGAAAACAATTGTTATTTATGATTGAAGCATAAAGTGCAAATGCAATTCTGAACCAATTCTCTCGAAAATTCATTTCGTGTTTAACTGCTCCAGATCAATAATGTTCACACGCAAAGTTTGAGTTGGAAAATCCAAGCACGATACATCGCGCTCGCGAGGTATTCAGAGTTGAGTGTCATTATCAAGACCAACACTGACGTAAAACTGTGTATTTAGATATTTCAACACGTTTTATCGATTAGGAATTATGCGTATTAATCTAGAGAATATAAATTTATGTATATTCGCTTATTTGGTGTTTAACTACCATTTAATATTTTAGAAGTTTCTTGAGAAATCGTTTAATTATTCTTTTTTATGTACAAATAAACAATACAAAAAATATTCACAAATAATAATTTATTGAAACAATCAATTTGAATGAAACCCCCTATAATTTTTTTGAAAACATACACAAAGTATTAATTAGTAAATAGAAAATGAAAAACAAGCAAATTACTGGATTCCCATAATTAATGTACTAAAAGAGATAAATTGTATTTTTATACAAAAGTGACTTACAATTTTTGTCATAATTAAAATTCAATATCCATAGCTTCCATCCCTAACTATTAAAAAAACATACAAAAAGTATTAATTAGTTAATAGAAAACGTAAAACACCCCAATTGTTGGATTTTCTATGATCTACTAAGGGATGTAAATTCTATTTTTATCCAGAATAGACTTATGATTTTTGTGATAACTAAATTCAAATATCCATAGCTCCCCCCCCCCTAAATATTAAAAAAAAACATATACAAAGTATTAATTAGTTAATAGAGAACGTAAAACACCCCAACTGTTGGATCTTCTATGATCTACTAAGGGATGTAAATTCTATTTTTATACAAAATCGACTTGGGATTTTTATAATAATTAAAATTCAAATAACCATAATTTTCACCCCTAACTAATTTTTCTAAAAACATATTCAAAGTATATATTATTTAATAGGAAACGTAAAACACCCCCACAGTTGGGGGTCCCACGACTAACTAAGAGGGCAAAACTGTAGTTTTTTATAAATAAATTTAAAAAAAAAGTAATTATAACATGGGAATAGTTTTTATAAAACATAAATAAATGTATTTTATGTGATTATTATTTAAGTTTGTAAAAAAAAAAACAATATATTAATAAAATTTAATGTTTAGATTGTATTTTCTGTTCTAATAATTAACGAATCATGTTCTATTAATAGTTCTTTTTATAGAAAATACTAAACAGTTTACTGTCTATAAGTTTATTATTCTTTAATAGTTTATTTTTATTACAAAAAGTAGTTTTTAATCTTCTAAATAAACTTTTTGTTAGTAAATATGACGTCACAAAGGTCCTTGCCTCAAATTATTCTGATTAGATGTTTAAGTACACGCGTACTATTATACAATGTTATTTAGCACCTTTGTGTTATGTCACGTAAAATTCATATAATTAGTTGTAATTAATTAATGAGTGTCAATTTTTGACAGGCGTGTTAGTCTGTAATTATTATTTATATTTATTTTTGATCGCAATAAAAATACTATTTAAAAACATGAATGTGCTATTAAATAGAATAGAAGATTTACTGGGAATTTTACATATAATTCATTGAATTGTCGAATGACTTACAAATATATTTATTTACAGAATAACATTTTTTTTTGTACACTATTAAGTATTTCAGAAATTTGCCTCGTCATGCATAACCTTCTATATATTTACGTAAAATGTAAGAAAAAACAATTGAAATTACATTATAAGCAACATGAATATATTTTAATAACCTACAAATCTTTTGTTGAAATAATTGTAAAAAGTTTAAACTATATTAACTGAAGTTACATTGTGATAAAATTAATTAATAATACGAAATTAACAAATATATTAACAGAAATCTCAAAGTAAATTGTCAAATTAAAACTATTGTGAATTTAGAACTATTACAGCGATAATAAAGATAATTAAAAATAAACATTGGAAGACGTACTAGTACGTATGTCATTAATAAATAATATTATATTTCTTGAAACTTATTCAACTTTAAGCTATTAATTAAAAGTGGAGAATTTTATTTTTCAAAATTTCTTTTCTTTTTTAATTTACTCGTTGTAACATGAACTATTATCAAACTTTTATATTAAAAATATTTTTACATTAAAATATAATTATTGATCTTTGTCTTGAAGATATATCAGGATATGAATCTTTTTAAATATGTAAAATATAACTTAAATTATTAAAGATACTGTATAATTTATAAAGTAGAAACAATAATTAAATTGATTTCAGTAATTTCGCATGAAATTAAAAGCATTTGCATAAATATAGTTGAATACAACAACAAGTATATACACGTATAAAATATCTAAAAACGCAAACATTTATCATGAAACTAGGTACACCACCTAGTTTATATATGAGTACAGTTTTTCAATCTAGCATGTAAATATATGCATGTCAAACATACGCATAGATATAATATAGGTAGGTAAAAATAAAACCTAGATATAATATTTACAATATGGGGTAACAGAACTTAGTTGAGGTGAACAACCCCAACGCCATGTTGTATGGTTGATTCTGAAACCGATATCGTTGTTTATAAGGGTTTATTTTCAAAAGGGGTTTGTGCCACATTAATCGCTAAATTAATTGAGAATACAATACGAAATTGGAAATAACAGTAAATTGAATTGAATTTCGGTCCAGGTAAATTCAATTAATTGATGGAAATTGAATTTTTTTTCTTTACACCAAATAAAAAATACCCCAAACCTTATTTTGCTATAATAATTTAAAAATATATATTTTATAACTTCAAATTAAATTATTTTACTTGAAAATGAAATTTTGTAACTTAATTGACATAAAAAGTAATTAAAAAACAGTTTGCTATGAATTTCTTTATTACTTTGTTTAAATTATGTTTACTCACAACATTATAATGTTGAAATAAATAAATAAATGTTTTATTATTTGAAGTATGACCAATAAAAGCAAATATATAAAATTGAGGACTTTATAAACTCAATTTGTATCAAAATCTACGTGTGCTAATCTCGACCTCAACATCAGCTTAGGTTCGGAAATGGCTTAGCACAAGTTACAGTCCGTTTGTTCTGTTTTTGTCCCTCCATCAACATCACTTACGCCCGTCTACTCAGTAGCAGCAACTGGTTACGACAACGTAAAATCAACCAAGTCGACTGTGACAACAGAAACACACGCTTTGTGGACATCTTTAACCAGATACGGACAGGTAATAGCAAAGACAACAGCAGGTGTATTCAGGGAAATATTTACTTCATAAATATATAACGCTCTCTTAAAATAACAATAATTTAACTAGTTTTTTTTTTTATATAGAATAAAATGTACAGTTTAAATTAGTCTTATTTAACGAGCAAGAACTTGTCTTTGATCTTTTAATTTTATAAATGAAACCGAGATATATTTAATGCGGGTACTTGGGTTAATTGACCAAAATGAAGTTAAATGCAACTTTAATGTCTATACGTCATGAAACAAAAATGTTAAAGATTTATTTTTAAATTAATGCATTTATATTTTCATTTTTCTACAAAATACAAATTGGTATTAATGTTAAAACTTGTGGAATAAAATGAAATACAGAAGTAACGTGCAATGCAACCAACTGGACAAACTTAATAAATGATTCAGTTTATTTCAGAATTCTCAGCAAATTGAATTGATATGGTTTACTGGGAGTGGTAGCAGAGACAACTAATAGCTACTGAACTTGACAAGTTGTTCTTTGTCCGTCATACATTTTTCTTTCTTTTATATTCAATTTTTTGGCAATATTTTGTGCCAATGCAAAACATAATTTTTTGTTTCTTTACATACTTTAGTTAAATAAAAGAAAAGGAAATTCTGCAAATTATGGTGTATGTTGAACTGATAATAAAGGTCAACCCGAATCGAAAAATTTATATTTTATCCGAGTATTAACCTTTGCACGTACGTACGTGTATATACATGTTTTCTGTAGTAGGACTAGGATAGTATAGGATAGATTTAGAAGGCACTACCCGTAAAAGTTTATCGTTCCCGTTGTGTATTGGAGATTTATAATCACGACCGGTTTGAACAGGATCGGATTAAACGAAAAATTATGGGTCATGTGCGGTAAAGCTAATCAACCGTACTCATATAACTCTTTTTGAGCTTTCAGTTCATGGACTTGAAAACCGATAAGATGTGAACTATTCATTTGTAATAATGTAGAGGTCAATTCCTTAACTTTTAAGACACTATCTTATTAACTCTATCCTATTTCTTCTATTTTTAACTTAATTATGGATTATAGAAATGTTTTAATATGATAACGAGATGCATACATTATTTGTAATATTCACATAGTAATGATTTGTAACTTATAATTACAAGCAACAACAATAAAAAAAACTCAAATTAAAAAGTACTTTTAGCAAACATTTACGAATGATATACGTTTAATGTCTAATTATTAAATGATTACCATAAAAAGTCCAAGTATAAAACACACATTACGCTGCCATTAATTTTGGAACAATTTGCATTATACCCTATAAATTGAATCACTATTAAAACTGGCTAATTCTCGTTTTTATAACGATTCATTCAATTTTAATTGCAAATGATTATAAGGAAAAAAAATTTGAAGTATTATTTAATAAAATGGTAGTGTTAAGACTTAACAAACAACTTATTGTAAGTCCATAAATAATCAACAATAAAAAAATATCGTCTTTCAGTAAAAAGATCTTTCACCATTACTTGATACAATAAAAATGCCATAAAATTTAATATCGACATTTATAACGCACAAAAGACATCCACAAACCTTTTTATTGTCATATCTCAAAAACGTTATGAAGAAAAAAATTGTCTACTTCGTTTCTAGTGTCAATATAATATGAGTCCTGGAACCAGTCAAGGTTGGGGCACTAATACAAATGTATGTATCTCTATAGAGATATTTCAAACAAAACTGTATCAATGTGTACACGATCAACTGAGCAATTTATAGATGTTCTCTGTGAATAGATAAATATGTGCAAACACATGAAGCACCTAAAACCTAAAACGACAACTTAGGTACTACTATAAATATGTGTTTAAGATTTATATTTACTGCTTTAAACAAATCAATTACTTACCGCTTTACAGATTTATTACGTTTCTTATACATAAAGCTTTTTTATTTGAAAATTCAACAATTGAAATAGAATATAAGTTTCAAACTTTAGACTCAACAAATATAGACTGGCTGTTGTTACTTAGGAATTTTAATTTTAAGTAATTTTCAAGTTTTTTTATATTATTTATTCTTCTTCTTCCATTAAATGTATCATTTGTTTTTTAACTTATTATTAACTGCAATTATTTTATATCTAGGATAAAAAATACTTTTTTTAGTGTTTTAGCTAGTTAAAACCAGCAAACATGATTTTTTTAGGCTACAAAAACTATTTTATTTATATTGTTTACTAAATAAAAAATATTAAAAAAAGAATTTTATATTTATTTCATAACACCTACCATAACTAATCAATCTATAAGTTTATCCTACCTAGGTTTCTTTTATTTTTTACCTTTAGAAACAATTTACAATTTTCGGGTAGGTATAATCAAGTTCCAACAGTTTGACTTCAAACGTATATTTCCAATACATATTGGAGAATAATATAAAGGTTAATTAGAGTAATAAATTTATGATCGAGATATTGAATAACTCCGTTAATATAATAAACGGACACAAATCAAATAAATATGATTATGGGTTAATCCTACTGCTTGACACTATCAAATTTAACTGTCATTTTCATTAGTCCCAGAAGGCGCGCATAACTTTATGGTAAGATGAGTTTGGAGATCTCAGAGCGCAAGAATAATAGGGTCTTAAACTATACTGCGTTGCCAAAACCAACGAACCATTATACTTTGCTGTTACTGTAATTACGATATTATGATAAAGAGACTCCTTGATAACTTCCGGAACTCCATGGGGTAATATTTATTTTTAAATTTTAGCATTATGGAATTAAATACTTCACCTAAGATAATCATTTAATATCCTTAATGGTTTCTATTTTAAGATAAATAACCGAAAAGCGAAATTTACCTAATTTATTAAAAATTTAGATTTTATCGGACAACTCCTCGGATATATTTAATAATAATTCATTTTACGTAAAAAATTATTGTCTATTTCTTTTTATATCAAAACAATAAAATATTTTTTCTTCATTATTAAATATATTTTGTATAATTTGATCTTTCTTGAGTTGAATGTAACATGAAATGAAATGAAATTATTTGAATATTATGTCAACATAATCAGCTTGTTTTGTTGACAAGTTGTTACTGAATTCATCTTGTATTTAAATCAAAGATCCACAAAGATCTTTACACAGAAAATATTTTTTCTTTAAAATAAATATTTATATTTTAATATATAAATTATAAATATTTTCTGCGATATATACATATAATGAATCACTATTTTATTAATTAATTAATAAAGACATAAAAGGTTAAAAAATGCAACAATTTTTCTGTCCACAAATGCAAATTTTATGGTCTCGCCGGAGTTTTTGAACCTTATAGATCACATATAGCAACTTTATTTTTGTACAGAACAGTTTTATGATGCACAGTAGATTTTTTATTGGTGTATTTAATCATTACAGTGCTTGTTGTTTTAAATTCTGTATATACAGTTGCATAACCAACCACCAATGAAAATAAAACTAACGTGTGTGGCATGTAATTTATAACATGAGTTGTTTTCATGTGTGGTAACTGACGGTTCAATAAATTTTTTTCCGCATTCATTCTGTCATAATTTAAAATTCTATTTAATTTCGGAAAAAACTAATGTCAGCAAACATATTAATTGCTATTACGTAAAAATATTTTAAATAATAATTAAAAACAATTATTTATTGATTTATATCACATAAATGCAACAATAGTTGTTTCTGATTTTATGAACAACTGAGTAAAACATTATTTAATTTGAAATTATATATATATATATATATATATATATATATATATATATATATATATATATA
>CM008234.1:5307345-5336396 GCA_002278615.1 Pogonus chalceus
AACTCCGACTCCGACTTCAGTTCCGATAAAACCACCTCCCTTACATCACTAGTTTAAACCAATAATTTTAACTATAATGCAAGAACAGCTTAAATTTTAATATTCTTTTAAAAATAATATAATAAGAATATATGTAATATTGATTAGATGCATAATTATATAAAATAAATTCCAAACGAATAATACAAAAATTAATTTAAAAAACAAATTAAAAACATTAATATTCAACAATTTTACCTGAGATTATCGCAAAAGATTTCAATTATTCATTTTAGAAAATGAAATTGAAAGAACTGATGAATATTAATGATCTAATAAAGGATTTTGAAAGTGAATGACACAAATCCGTAAATGAGAAACGAAATTAATTATTTCATGATTTAATTAACGTTTTATTATTTTAAATTATTTATAACTTTAAGTTTATGTTTTATATTAAAAATATTTTATACATGTAAATAAAACTTAAAATTAGTTTTTGTAATTGGTGATATAAATGCTCAACTTTGAGGGTGTATATGAAAATTTTAGGGGCGATAATTTCCCTTGTGTACTATACTTGTTTTTGTCGAATGATATATTATCTTTACATTATGAAAATAATATCTCTATAAATAATGCAGGGAAGTTTAATTTTAAAGTTTTTTATACTAGATAATTTAATATCAATATTTACAGATATAATTATTTATTAATTAAAAAATAATAACAATACATAATTGAATGAATACGGTATGAATCACTTTTATTATAATTTTATGCATATTAATTAATTTAATGAGTTACGTATCAAAATGTGCAAATATCCGAATAAATACATTTGTTTCATAGTTGTTGTAAATTTTCCTCATTATCTCTATTAAATATGAAGCTTTTCAAATTAATTAAATTGTTAAAGTACTTACTTAAAATTAAATTTTATTTGAAATCATCATTGAATACTATTCAATTATTTATTTAATTAATTGCATTGAATAAAAACTAAATTTAAAGTATTTAAGCGCAATATATTAATATTTATTACACGATGAATAATTTATTAATAAACATAAAACTACTTACATATTTATGAGGAATGATATAGGAAACTTACCTGCAAAGAAAAAAATATATTATTAAACATTTAATCTTGATTAAAAATAAATTTAGAGTATAATCATTATCGGTAGAGTAATATGACGATCAATTACGCAAGCAAGAACGTGATTAAAAATTAATAGAAATTTCATTGTGGAATTACGTGTTAAGTGAGATTTTCAGGACGTGACACTATTAGAAACGTTAATCGGAATCCGGGAGCGAGAATAAACTAAAAGGACGCAATTAATATTTAGCGCCGCAATTAAATTTCCGGTCCAGCGCCTTCGAGACAGGTAACACAACCAAATACGCTAATCCCTGTACCGCAAATGACTTTCAAGTATTCTAGTTTGTGTTGATAAGAACCCTGATTTGTGATGGTAAACAACACTCTCCTGTCAAAACCATTAAAGGTTTATATACATTGCTATACTCATGAGGAATATAAAATATATACAAAGCACAATATTCATACCCTTAATCCCTTTTATATATTATTTAGAACTTTCATAATCATCCCAACATACTTTTTAGAATTTTAGAGATATTGTTTGATAAATTAGAACTATTCGTATTTTTGAAACATATAAATTGAATTAAAAAAAGTTGCTGTTGCGCAATAAAAGCATATGTTTTAGTTTCGACAAAATATTATATATATACTGTAGATGGGACGCGCAAATCAGAGTAGGTGAGACCTCGTTTGGACTAAAAGCTATTTCCCTGTCCAAACAAAGTGTGGCGTTACTTGTATCGTTTTGAAATTATTTATTATTTTATTTAANGACTGGTTTATGGTGGATTTAATTTACAAATTTAATTTTAAAAATATAAATTGTACATATTTGGCTTTACTGATTTATGAAGCATTCAAGAAATTTATTATTTAGAATTTAAATTGAAAATAATATATTTTATATTTTAAATATTAATTTGTAAATGTATCGATGGCAGTGTGTCAAAATAATGTGACCTAATATAAAAAGATGATTGGACACATTTATACCTTTAAATTCACTATAAACTTGTAAGATAAATCGTAAATTTGTAAATTAAATCCACCATAAACCATAAATATCAATTTAAAATATTTAAATTTCTATTTAAAATATAAAATGTTAATTGACATAAATTTAAATAGAACTTGCTACAAAGAACATTATATCCTTTTCACTTATAAATAGTTTAAATTAAGTTGAGTATAAAAGTGAGATTTAAAAGAGAATTTTAATGTCTTTATTAACTACATTATACATGCCGCTAATACTTGTATATGTTACAGTTAAAGCGTTAATTTAGCTAATGTATATAGTCACTAATAGACATATTATAACTAAGTAATTCAAAATAAAAAAAATTAGTTATTAAAGCATTATTATTCTTTAATTGTAACATATAAAGCATTACGGGTATATCTAGAAAATTAGGAAGAAAATAAATAATTTTAAAAAATAATTGAGAAACTAAATCAAATGTTTTAAATATTTCTGACATAAAATTATAAGTATTTATTTGAATATATGTATATTGTTTAACAAAAAAACATATTTTAATCAATGTTAAACGAATGATAAATTTTATGATAAAAGAATCAATATATCAGGTTTTATTATCAGAAAATGTTAAAAATCAAAATTTTTTACTCATTGTAGTGAATGTTCTACAATCATATAAATTTTATTGACGATCATAAATGAAAATGTTTTAAATTTTGTCATTTCCATATATAATGCGATTAAACATGTCGTATAACGTATATTAGTTGAAATAAAAGTTCAACATAAGTGTAAACTTAAAATATGTAAGTACCGAAAGCATCAAAAATTAATAAATATAATTTGGTGTGCTACTAAAAGTTATTTTATGAAAACAGTGTATTTGACAAGAGCAACAACATACCGAAAATCCATAAAGGTATAAAGTATGAACTGCTGGAAAGATCGTGGAAGGCGTTGTTCATATGTTTAGAAGCAATAAAACGAGTGCTAAACTATACGAGAGCCTAGCACACTATTAAATGAGGGACCGTCGTAATGTTATAAAGCTGAAACAGCTATAAAATGGTTCTAGCACGGTGAACTTTATTCTAAGAAAAAGTACATACACTTCAAAACATTTTACGTATTTTTTGACAAGAAATTTAAAATTCATCGGGAAGGAAATACACAAAGATTCTTGATTAAGCATGAAATCATTGTCTGTGTTTTTACGTAAGTAAACGGTACTCTGAAGAAGGGAGAATCAAAAATTTTAATAATAAATAAAAGACAAAAATTTTTTATGAAGTTTATGCTAAAATAAATCTTAAGCTAAATACATATAACAAAAGGATTGTAGCATCAATACCAAGAAGGCTTAGGCGATTATTAAGAATAAATAAAACCTAGCTTCCATATTTGATTCTTTTCGTTACTTTATAAAAAAATCAATATTATTTTCCTTTTATGTTTTTAAATTATTAATATTTTTGTTATTTTTATTATAAACAATTATAATTGATTAATATAAAATATTTCAATCAAATCCTGTTTTATCTAAAATTAAGTGTTCAACTTGGTGCAATTTAATAATACAAAATTAAATAAGCTTCAGTAAAAGAAAACAAACCTTTATTTAAAATATAATAAATGTGAGATATGAAGAATATCATTTGCTTTGCACTTATCGAGCAAATAAAATTTGCATATTTATATTATCCATAAAAATATTAATGTACCATGAAGAATTGTATCACAATAAAAAAATATAGAATATATGATCATTTTATCTTGTAATATAATATCCGACAACGAAATAAAAATAAATTATTGAAGTTTATTATAAATTTGTTTATAAATAAAAATTATTTTACCTGTATTGTTGTAAAAAGCTTCGATTTTACCAAAAATAACACAAACAACACTCAATAATATTACAGACACACGTTTTTCTATTTAATAGCAAGTTTACGCAAGACTATTAATAAACGTGTGGTTGCTTTGTTTTTATTAGAATAAAAAAATAATAGATTCAGTTTCACGCATGCGCTATTATGTTTTATTGTTTTATATTGCTATATATAGTTTAATTTTCAGAAATTATTACTGATAAATAAACATTGAGGTACAGAGAAGTATTTCAAGGGAAACTTAAATATTAATACATGAAAAATAATGTACTGAGACTCATTTCAATAAATATATTTTCATTTTCGTGCATTAAAATATTGGTACATTAAATTTATTTATAGAAGTGAAATTAATTTTGGTAAGTATCTAAATAAATCTCCATAGTCTAATGAAAAGAACACGTAAAACAATGTAAAATATAAAATGTAATTTAAAACCTTTGTGGACAGTTTATGATCCATAATCTACATAATAAATAATTAACAAAAAAGACTATCCCACATATATTCTCCAGGATTTCCGCCATTGGTGTGTACAATTTTAATTTAAGACGGAAATATAACAATAGTGGTGTACAGAGACCGTCCAACGTTCACGGTAGTAATTTAAATTTTAATCCAGTGATTCTCTGCGGTTACGGTGCAAAACTTTAAATGAAAAATAAAATTATGTCGCTTCTCGTTTATGAAGAGAAAGAATATTAACATGGTAGTTCATATAACGTATTGTAATTATTGTGGTGTTGTGCTATATTTTCTTGCATGTTATTACCAGTAACCCCATATAGCCAGTTTTAATTAAATTGTTTGATACCACGTAATTTTACGAAGAAAGCAATGTAATTAACAAATGAACAATTATTATACTCGTGTATTTTACTTGATTTGCAGACTGTGAAATTACGACAATTGTTCTATTTATGTTATAGATGCAATTGTTTTTAATAAACGTAACTTTATTTTATTTTTACTGAAACTCTATTATCATATAATCTTATATTTCTTCTTCTTATCCATTGTAAGTAGTAAAGAAAATAAAAAACAACAAATAAAATATAA
Source organism: Pogonus chalceus (assembly GCA_002278615.1). Taxonomy (NCBI): domain Eukaryota; kingdom Metazoa; phylum Arthropoda; class Insecta; order Coleoptera; family Carabidae; genus Pogonus; species Pogonus chalceus. The sequence goes on from CM008234.1 coordinate 5,312,372, forward strand.
TATTACATCCGTTGTTCGATATTCCTTTTCACTAGAATTTTCGTGTTTACTGTAACAAATATAACGTTAACTTTGAACATGTTTTCTTACTAGCTTTATTATAAGATATATACACTTAAAGTCAACAACTATTTTAGATTATATTAAATAATTTTCAATATTAAAATATTTACTAACATCAATATTTGATAATTTAAACTTATAAAAGCTATTTTTAGTTAATTTGAGTTAAGATAATCTATTGGACCAGCAGCAATACTCGTCTTTCTATTCTTATTTCACTCGCTAAAATTTTACTCAACATTATTTTCTGAAAGATCTTCTGAAGTACCGGAAGTTGTAAATTTTTAACATGTCTAATTGTAAGTCATATTTATATATTTAAGATAAGGGACAATCTGCTTCAAATTCTGAGCTCTGCGAAAATGTTTTTCAAATCAATTTTAGAGCTTCATATTCCTTTGGATAAAAAATTAATAATATTTTCAAAAACTATCCAAAAATTAGAACAGTTAAATATTTTTTTTTGTATAGTTACTAAGGAATTCCAGTGTTTGCAAAAATATGCAAAAAAAGTAAAAAATAAGTTTTAATTTAAAAGAAAATAAGTCTGACTAGATGAAATAATCTGTATCTACTATATCTTTCGAAAGAGATTTAAAGCAATCTAATATGTTTCATTATAAATTGCGCTTAATATGCGATAGAAAGGCGCCAGAAGCGACAGGCTCTTCAGACTAATTAATTTTTGGCTTTTACGCAGCCGGGTTTCTGTTCAAACAATGGTAGATCATGGCTTCATTTATAAACTCGAATCGTTTGAGTATAGATTAAAGAGCTAGTCGTGTTTAACGCATACAAACATATCAGGATGCATTTTAATTACGATAACTTGAATAATGAACGTGATCGTCAGGAATCAGGATGCGGTATGCGTATATATTGTGCTCATTATTTGCCTTCAAGCTTATCACTATCGCATATCACTAGCTGAGCTAATCATTGTGTATTTTATTTTACAATTCAATTCTGAAAGTGTTTAACATGATGTAATTACATCAAACCGCAGGCATTTCATGTTTATGATATTCACTACATGTAATTTTAACAATATAAATTTAATCAAAAGCGTAATTAAAGCAGTAATAAAGCGTAAAAGCGCTCAGAAAACGTGAGATATGACCAAAAAGGTTATATTTCTACAACAAATAAATTAGCATAAATATTAAGTGAAAAAGAATATTTTATTGCAATATTCTTGGATGTATAATAATACGACTGAGGTAAGGAAAAGCAATATAAATATCAGTAAAAAATGTTTTGAAAATGAGAAAATTATTCATATGTAGCTTTTTAATATTTCTCCCTTTTAGCAATTTCTTAGAAACACTTTTTGAAACGCGTTTAGTTCGCAGCAGTAAAAGAAAATTGGTTTCTTTCCTGTAGCAGCTAATACGAAGAACGAGACAAAGCACCAGAAAGGAGAAATATTAAGAGGAAAGAAAAAGAGACAATTAAACGTGGAAATAGATTTAAGGGAATTCTGAATTGAATCAAGAGTTGTGTGTAATGCTGGGAAGTAAAAGGGATGAACATATTAACATTTAGCAAACAATTTCTTTGTAAATGAAAACCCTGTTTTGCTTAATCTTGATTATTTAGGATAGTTGATTTAGTGTGCTGGCTCAATCGCTATGTAAATTGATCGTAATTTATTTTAATAACCTTAATACCTTAGGTATTATTATAAATTTACTTCAACAATTCTATCAAACTACTAACACACAATTTTATATTTCCTATAAAAATGTATACAAACCTTATGTAATTATTAAATGTATCAAGAAAAAGTTGTGATTGAAATAATAATAAATGGATTATTATCAAATAAAACAGAATAATTTTTTTAATCTTATCATTCAAAAATAATAATTTTAAAATATTACAAAGAAGATGACAGTAGCATAGCAATATATTTATTTATTAAAGAAGTGTGTAAAACTGTATAAAAATCTTTCTCTTTGCCATAAATTATATATGGAATTGTATTTGACCCGTTCTTGTTAGCGGAAGAAAATATAAGAATTTGACCAATTTATTTTAGCACCACCAGGTAGTAGATTCTAATGTTGTTTACTTTGATAGCACCAAGTAAACAAATTTGACCTTTTTATTTTAACGCCAACAGGTAGAATAAATTTGCTTGTTTATTTTGATACCAGCAGGTACACGAATATGACCCTTTTTTAGTGCCAGCAGGTAGAAGAATTTGACCTATTTATTATAGCGCCAATAGTTTGTTTGTTTTGGTTTGAAAAGCTACAAGCGTTTGACCTATTTATTTAAACAGGTAGTTTGTTTTGGTGGCAACAGGTAAAAGAATGCGACCTTTATATTTTAACACACAGGTAGAAGAATTTGACCTGTTTATTCTAGAACTAGCAGATAATAGCTTATTGTCAGTTTAAATATTAAAATATTTTTATCAGCTTATATTATTAGCAGTATTTTCATCTTTTTAATTAATCATGTTTTGATTAAAATTGCTAAAATAATAAATAAAATATATCAAACATTATTATACTGTTGTAATTATTAATAACATAAAAAAAAATTCTGTTTAACAATTATATTTACAGCAATTTTAACAGATTTAAATATAAATAGATATTTGAAAGAAATAATACTTTATTGAAGAATAATTACAAATGAATAGTTCTTAACTTTATAATATGAAATGAATAATTTTATAGATAATAACTGCAAGATACATATTTCAGATATGGACTTAGTTATTATACGTCCCTCAAGGATAAAGATACAATCATCACGCATGATTTATCCATATATTGGCACATCATATATCATTTTAGATAAAGAGGAACAACCAATAGCATGATTATTCAATTCGATCTCTTTCAATGATGTGCATATATACATTACATTACTTTGGTAAAAGTATCATATTTCATAGTGAAAATAGAAAACTATCCATGAAAACATGGTAAATTAGTTCATGGGATTTTTATTTAGAAAATATATATGTGAAATGGATGATTTATAAAAAGCGAACATATGGAGAATTCCAGTAGAAGTTTATGTCAGAATAATAAACATTGCATCATCAAATGTAAAGATGTATAACAGAAAAAAGTTATTAATAGAGATTCTTTACACATTTTGCCGACAAATATTTTATTTTCAACAATTTTATATCAAAAAGTAAAATTATTAAATATTTAGATAAACAGTTTCATTTAATAAATAATAAAATGTAAATTTGAATACATATAAAATATGTAAATGTTAACAGCAAATGTATTTGTATTAAAATGGAGGAAATAAGAAAATCTGAATAAATTTATCTCAGAAATCAAAGTTTCTTTTACTTAGAAATATTTCTTTGAGGGAAATTTCTTATGTACATAAGTTCAAATATACTTCTTACACATTTTAAATTGAGAAAATATCTTTATAATTTAAAAACAACTTTTGTATGTAACTTTAATGTTCTTCAGTTTACAAAAATTATAATTTAATATCTTAAAGATATATCTTTACAAAATAATAACAGATTTATTTTTTTTACTAATATTTTGTTTAGAAATAGTTAAATATAGCAGGGTTACGTATAACTTCAGGAATTATTTTTCACATAACAAGAACTAAATAAATGTAAAAAAATATATTGAATATTTATGGAAGCCAAATAATATTATAAATCATATATCCAGGGAAAAGTGATAGTTTGAAAAATAAATTGAAATCCGTAATCCATTTTCATTGTAAATTTAATAAAACCTAGGCACGTAGAATAGCCATCGGTCAAAACATGTCTAAATACAGACAATTTCATTATTGTATTCATAGAGTGTATCATATCGGTTGACAGGCTACTGGTGATGACACGAGTTGACTGAGTATATGCGTAATGTTATGTATGTATGTACCATACATATTACGTTCAGATAGAGATAACTCTTAACAACAGTAACTAATACACATTTCGTCTCGTTCACTGAATAAAGTTCTTCATGATGGCCATTATTATTCCGGATGAGACGACCCGCGTGATGATATGCAAACGCGGCAGTAAGTCGTTGCGGATCCGTAATTATTCAGAAAGTTTCGGTAAGCAGACTGAACACTCTAATACCCCTTGATATTATATTATATTAATCTTGATTTTACTAAAGTAAATATATTATATTTCAGATTCCTTTACCATCTTCATATCAAGTTAATTCTTGTAGAAAAATCCAACAAAATTTCGTATAATAGCTAGATTGTCAAAAACATTTCCATGGCTTGTGATTCTCGGTATTATTTTGTGAATTTAGGGAGTTGGTAGTGCAATATTATAATGGTAGTAATTATTATCAGAGATAATTAATCATACAGTATGATATAAGGATTCATATTCACATTAGGTAGTATTGTATTCGTGTTTTAAGGTCAAGGACACATATGTGTATATTATATGGTATTTGAAGTATTCTATGAGAAGCTATTATTTACCTAATTTCATGGTGCACACTATGTCAATGTTTAACTTATTATTCACACACACATGTTTCATTTATAACAACAAATAATTTTCATTTTAAATAAATAAATATGTTCCATCATTTATCGCATAAAATATTAATAAAAAAATATATATTTAAAGAGAAATCTTTACAATTTATTTGTTAATACTCGTCAATAAAAAAATATTTATCAAAATTGGTTAAGTAATTTTTTAATCCTGATAATTTGCAATTATGTAAGTTTCTTTTAGGAATTATCTTAATTTAAATTTGATTAAACGAATTATGAAAGCTTACAAAAACAATTTTAATGCTTGAATGATGAGTGATGCTATTGAAATACAGTGGTTTACCTTAGAGTCAAATAAGCTTTTCTCAAAAGTGGTAGTTTAAAGACTTCAAATTACTGAAATATTTTTCTTTTATATTTTTTGACTATTTAAATGTAAATTGTAATAATAAAAAAAAATATTTTCAAAACCGTTATTATATTTCAAAAATAATGTCGAATAAAGTCGGAAAAATTGATAATTCTCAATATATATAAAAGAATTTCAAAATAAACATTTTGTTAATAGTCCATTTTGTATCCGAACGATTTTAAAGTTTCCTTGGAAATAAGTTTTTTTTAAAATAAAAACAGAGCCCAATTTTCCCTCTTTTTCCCTATAAATCAGTTTTCTGGGCTTTTTTAAATAAAAATTTTTTCTTATTGACATTTTTTTTGCAATACATCTGACAAATGATCGACAATATTTAAATAAACGGATTATCCAGGTGTTTTTATCACTTTTTGGCAATTATAGTGAAACTTTTCTTTTTGCGTATTTTGAATTGTTATTGATTTATTTATATTTGTTTTTAATAATTAAAATATAAAATGTTTGTTTGTTATATATTTAAGTAAGTTTGAAGAATAAAGATTAACTTTTACTATCAATATAAGTTTTAAAATCATTAATTAATATTAAACAATCGAGATACTAACTAAATTATAATGTTAAAACTAACTATTTTATCACAAGTAAATTATATTATAACATACAATATAATTCGAAATTCGATATATGCAACAATTTGATAGTTTCAACTTTAACCTCTAGAGTTCAAGAAATCCGGTAACGGTATAAACTAAATTGAAATGTAGGATATTTCAAAGTACTTTGTAGATATTTTGTTCATGCCAGAATTGTGGTTAACACTTTACAAATAGTTTTATTTGATAAAAGTTTTTACAAAATTATTAACGCGTTCTTGGTTTGCCTCAATATGAAATTCACTTTCGTAGTTCTATTTCCGTTGTTTACAATGAAATATTTTAGAAATACTATAATTTTATGTGGCTTTGCGAATAAACTATGCAACAATGTTTTTAAAATAAAGTACGTTTACAAATTTGAAATTTTATTGATAAAACAATGTGTTATAATTAGAATTTTAGTTTAATTAAACTTATTTTCGTTTGTTCTACTTTCTCCATTCTTATGAATTTATAAAATAAAATATACATTCAAGATTTTATCCTGATTACAAGTAATAAATTCAAACAAAAGTAAAATTAATAAGTATAAAATAAATGGAAGACATTTTGTAGAAAATGATAACTTATAATAATAAATCATAATAAAAACGTCTAGTTCCCAAGTCCAAAATCATTTCATTTCCATATATGAAATGAACAAACATTTCTACAAATCCCTAGAGACATTTATATGACATTTATCCATGCTGTGTAGTAAGCAAATTGTCAACGAATTCGTTACGCTAAAATAACGATTTAATCATTTGCTAAAAACATCAACACTAATGTAACGAAGATTAAAATCATAAATGGTGTGTTCATTCAGCTTTATTACAATATATTTTACTTATATTAGTTTTTCACTTTTTTGAATAATAAAAATAGAATGCCATGAATGTTTTCATAGCAACTGTTTTTATAGTATCAACCGATGATTTGTAAAGTACATAAAAATATTGAAAACACTTTTTACAAATATAATACACAACGAAATAACTAGGGGATATAGAAATGATGAAAACCTATTAGCTTAAATTTACACGTAGAGTACTTAGTTAATTGGATTAGATAATCCGTGTAATTATTCTGATTGGAGCACAAGTTTGCATTTATTTTCATCAAATGTGTTCAAAATTGAGTTGGAGCCATTACCACTTGCAGATTTTGTGCACTGTATTGTTAATGGAGTTATCAGCATTACCAAATTATGTATTATTACATTATACAAGACTTTACTTAATATAATGATTATTATTATTTATATATGAAATATTAAAATAGAATATCACAATATATAAACAAAAGCGCTTTTTTGTTTTACTGAACAATGTAACTTTTGGTGGCAGCGCGCAAGATAAAACCTGTATTATGGTTGTAGTAATATTAATACTTGCGTCGATAAATATTTCTTTGGTCTCTATAGAAAATTGAACTGAAGTAGTTTCGGATACAATGAAATCATTTAATTCTGTAAAAAAATTACTTTTAGCGATGATATTTATATTTTTGCAGTTGAATTCAACTCTTCATTGCTTCTTGTTGTATACTAATATGATGAGAAATTCCAATTAGTTATAATCTAAAATTTCATAAATAAAACCCCGGTCTTTTAGGATTAATTAAATCGTATTTCCTATTAGTATCGTGTTGAAAAGACTATATCACTACTGCTGAATTTTACCGTTAGGATTTTATTACGGAAACTGAAGCTTTGAAAGCTAAAACTGTTCTACAAAACTATTGCTTTAATAATGAAAATATTTAAAGTAAGGTTATGAACTAGGTTTTTTAAAAACCACAAAAACAATCTACTTTATTATATTTTTAAAAAGAATTCTGAAAATTAAAATATTTTACCTACATATAGAAATAATCTTCAATATATTTAAAATCATTGAAGATATGAAATATTAATTTTTGTGAATGTACCTATGTATATATGGATATCATTCTGAAAGTAATCAACTTTTTATTTATTATTCATTAAAAAAGAAACTTTGATATAATATTAACCAAATAAATAAATAAATAAGGTTCTTTTAAGATTAATTTAATTTTTTTTAAACTGATATAACGACCATCGCTTTAGCTTTTCCCATGCTCCGTCGTTATAAGAGATTTCAGTTATAATTTATAGAAACTTTTATAAATTTAATTTTCTAAAGTTATTTAATGAAATGTTAAATAATTTTTTTTGATTTCATAAGGCCCTTTTATTAGGGATTTAAAGTTGTTAAAATATAAGTTTTGTGTGTATTTTTTGCTGTTACTACAATAAAATTGAATAATAAATTTAGTTATAAAACAATACATTGATACAGATAACAATTTATCTTCAATATAATACACCAAAATGACTAATTTCAATTTAACGTATGCAGAGAAGTCAAACAAGCAGTATTAATAATTTACCATCTTTGATATTAATTACCTAATTATGCAATTACTGTGCTATTATATGTCACATAATATACTTTGAAGCATTAACACAGTCACTATGTATGGAATTAGATACATATTAAATGCGAAATCAAGTAAATGCATTAGAATTATATGTGTAAATAGTAATAAATGCATTAAGTACATTAACTATGTTATTTTCTATTTGATAGTATTAGAATATATAATCCTAGTTTCAATTTACAATTAATTTAAAACTAGTATTAACAAGTAAAGTTTAGTTATTTTAGATTCTTAATATGATAAATGGTAAATTTAAGGTTGTAACAAAAAATAAAAAATCGTTACTTTAACAAAATAAGATAAAAAAATAGCCTCTTTAACAGCAGCTGAAAGTAATTAATTAGGATTATGAAGCAAACACGTTTTAATACCTTCCTTTACGTATAAATCACAATGAATTCAAAGAACTCAATAAAAAGCATAAATATTAAACTTTTTAAACACTACAAGCAAGTAATCTATATATATTTGAAAATAGCACCGTGCAAGAATAAAGTACAAATAACATTTCAAGAATCCGACATGTGCTTGATTGCACTACGGAACGAATGTACACAAACCATTTAACTTAAAAACAAACTCACCAAACAAACGAAAATAAAAGAAAAGAGATCTGCCGCAATGTAATACTGAAAATCTTCGCAACTTTTTAAATTTCGCGATTCATCGAGCAAACGAGAGCGAGCTACACTAAACTAAAAATAATAAAATTGAAATCACAAGTGATTTTACGTTTGATTTCGTAGTTAATGTTATTCAACGAAAATTATCTTTATTTTTATGGAAGATGACATGAAATTTTATAATATAGACTAAAAATTAATACCCGTAGATAAAAATTAAAGTATATTTTAAACATTATTCTTATTTTTCGTTCTAAAAAGTGGATAACATTTTATAATCAGTTATGTTTAATATATTTGCTATCAGTTGTTGAGAAAATAATAAAATAAAATGAAGAGAAAGTAAATCATCTTCTACTTAATTTCTTAGTTTTCTTATTACCTAGGGAAACAGGGTTTTTATACACTTTCGATTGCAAACTTTGACTATCTTTATGTTTAATTAATAAGTAAAATTACTGCATTTGTTTTTTTGATAATCCTTTGTAAATAAATAAAATATGAAGACAGCGAATTTTGTGTGAGGCTGTACTAGTGATCGTTTTATTTTGATTTTATTCTTTTTTACTTTATCCAGATCGTTCGTGAGCGGCCGGCAAAGAGAGCGAAGCAGCGGAAGCATTGGGTCCCGGAGCCGGTGAAGTCTAGAGACATCGATCGGTTGGGCGGTCGCGGGCTTCGGCTTCGCGCCCCAGGCAGACCAAGACCCTCTTCACTTTACTTCGTCCCGATTACTTCTTGATCATAATATCTCCGCCATTGACTTCATTTGTTTCTTTTTCTTTGTGATATCGTTCAAGAAATACGCGAGCATTCAAATGCGATCTTGCAGCGAATATTAAACAAAAAGACAAAGTATGTTATCACTTATATACCAAGAATACGTTTATTAAACTATTTATTGAAATTTAAATAGATATTATATTTCGATTATGCTCGATTTATATTCTAATTTCCGGATATTTTAACTTTAAAAATAAGAAATCTTCGCCATTTAGTTATAAACAATTTATTTAATTATTATTTTGTGCATTTTGAAACATGCATAAACAAGATTAGCATTTAAAACGGCACATAAAAGAGGATAAAGTAATATGCAGTTTAAAATCTTTCCCTCTAAGTTTCTGTTTCTACATTTAAATTTATTTCTAAAATTATCTTTAAAAGCTGTTAATTAAGAATATAACAACCCAACATTAAATTAAATTATTTAAACAAACTTTACTTAGTTATTAAACAAATATTTTTTTAAAATACCAAATACTTTTTCAAACTAAGAGATGAAAGTCATTTAATTTATGTTACTTCTATGAACAATATTTTAATATTTGGAGGTTAAATGTTACTTTCAAATGAAGCAAAATTTAGATAAGAATCGATTAAAAAATTAAAATGTTTCAAGAGTATTAAATATTCAAGAATAATTCGAGAAGATAAACCTAACAAGGTGTACACTAGTGGTACTGATGTTTGAAGTAACATCAATTATATTCAAGTAGAAATGACAATTAAATGTTACGATAATAAATCAACTTATTTTTCCAAGCAATTATGAACGAAAGAGTTCACAAGATGAATAGATGAATTAAAAGGTTAATGGTCAAATTTCGGTAAATTTATGTTATAATTAAAAAGGTCAATAGAATTTAAATGATGAATCATATTACGAAGCATACTTATTATAAATAAATTAATGGTCATCTAAAAACTGACCTATAATTACATTTTTTATATATGAATTTATTGCAACTGATTAATAATTAACACATTAATTAAAATGTAAATAATTTTATCGTAATTATGTTAATCAATTTATTTATATTTATTGCATGATAATACCGTTTTATTAAACATATATATTCAAGAAATTTATTATAAAACTGAATATTTTGAGAAATATACTTTAAGTAATTATAAAAACTAGTTTTATATTGCATACGGGTTTCTACAAGTTATTTATTTAAAAACTTTAAATGTACAATTTACTTAATTGATACGGGCTGTATTTTATTTATTATTAAATTAAATGATTATATTTTATTTAATAATATTTAATTTTCTAATTTGAACGTTAACAGAAATAAAAAATTTACTGATTATGAATTGATCAGAATTTACTATATTTTGAAGAAATAATGTTAACAAAAACTTGTGGCAACAAGACTGAGCATTTGGAATATTGATTAAATAATTTTCCTGCATTTTGTGCAACAATATAGAGAAAAAATCTCTAACAGAAATCAGAAAATGTCACTTCCGGTTAAGCGATTTCCGCTAAAAGTTCAAAGAGTCAAGCTATTGTGATAAGAATCATAAACGTTAAATTTCAAAGGTTTAAGAATTTCCGTCTTTTAGTTGAATTCAAGAATGTAGATTTTTAAAACAAAACAATGGTTGATGGATGTAGATATTGACGTAAGTTTTTTGGTAACAACTTAAGAATTTACAGTTTGAGTTACATAGAGCTTAGCATAGAGACAGATGATCTTATAAAGTTTCTACGGTACGAAACGACTACGAGAGTCATGAAGTCGGTATGTGACACTTGTGATGTGCGGATGCGATGTAAAGGGGTAAGAGCAGCAGTTAACGAAGTGCTCTATGAAGGCTCAAGGTATTGATCCTGCATCTTATACTAACACTCATATACAAGCTATTTACCTATACGCTTGGTTTCTGTTTGAAAGAAGACGAATTTATTTAAGGAACTAAAAAACTAACTCAACTATTATATTAAATAAATTCTATTAAACTAAATAATCATAAAAACAAATAATGAAATTATTCTGATAAGTTTACGATTAGATATGAAATCGAAAATTAGCATGCAATTAACTAAAACTATTGAAATATAAACTATTTTTATTAGATATAAATCCAACATCAGAATTATTTATACCAGAGGACTCAAACTCAAATTGTGAAGCATCTGAAAGTAGGTAACAGGCCGGATTTTTTTTTGTTCCACAGTTTAAGACCAATGATTTACACTTTAAATAAAAAATGTAATAATGTATGAATAAAAAGTTTAATAAAGATATTTTTAATTTAAAACAATTTAAATCGTGATATGTTTATTTATTATATATTTTTATCACAAAAACATTACAAGCCAAAAAGATAATTTCTAAATTGTATTGCTATATAGTAAAACAAACTAAAATATATTAAGCATATGAAAATTTGCATTTTTATATCAACTAGTAATATTATTTGGATTAGGTTTCTAATTAATACAAACTAATAATTATGCTAATAATTGCAACGTTATAACTTAAATGTAAATATTTGCGAATATATGGTTTAGAATTGCCATACGTTTTGATTAAAGACAAGAATGCAGAGTATAGCATTTCATAAATTAAGCGAAGCAAATAGTTGCAATACAAAACAAGAAAGACAAATGTTACAGTGCAGAATGGATAAAAAGGAACAAGATGAGATGGGAATTCGGGAGGGAATATCACAAAGCTATCTTACAATGGTCAATGCAAGTGGAAACTGGAGTTCTAAACACCCACGCAGGACTACCAACGCCTACTGCAAACGACATACTGTATTGAGGAGGTCAGGGCATACAATACGAATTGGAAATTTCAAGTGATGTTTCTAAATTTCAATTTAATTTACAGTTCTTTTAAATTTCTATTTAGTTTTATTTTTATATATAAAAAAAGGCTTAAATTTATCTTCGGCCTTTCTGTCCATCCTTTTTGTAGGCGACTTACGATTCTTTTATCCGTTGGGTTCAATTTTCTTTCATTCTATTTAAATGTTGAAGCCATTTTATTCTGTAGTCATCTATCTTTCCTTGAATTGAATATATATTGAAATTTTGTTTGATAGTTTCATTTCTTATATGATCTAACCTAGAATATCTTTTGTTTTTTTGTTTTTATTTTAACTTAAGACCTTTTTTTTTTTTTTTTTTTTTTTTTTTCGTACAAACCCACGCTTCGCTGTTTTATATTAAAGTGGAAACTGTCATAGTTTTATAAAATTTCAATTGCGTTCCTGTGTTACATGCTGTAAAGTTATTTTAATGATCTTGAAACTAAGTTTAACTATTTTCTTATTTGTTTTAAGATTAATTTAGTAAGGTATATTGCAACAAAGTTATTTTTAATGAATTTAGACATAAACGGTTATTTAAAACTATAAAATGAAACTAATTTTATGAATATAATAACATAATTCATGTTATTAATTCAAAAGTAATTATTTTATCATCAACATACCATGTGAAACATGAATAAATTCTCTTGGGTATTAAGTGACTGCGCGATTTGTGAATATGTAGGCGTTCCATACAGCTTTGGATTAATAAAACAAGGATATAAGGGCTGTCGTACACCGAGTACCTGTATCACATAAAGTTAACCTTACGCCCACAACTTTATGAAAGCTTATAGTCCTTGCCAAAGCTTCACGCTTTGGGCGTTAAGATTCAAACTTGATGGAAATCAAACAACGGACAATACAATATTGATTATTTACCAAATCAAATCATAATTATATCAAAAACAAAAGATTTTATTTTGAACATTTCTGCTTCAAAGTGTTTAATGAAAATTTATTACTAGAATTAAAGTAATTGTCTTTTAACGATATACTCATCAGTGATAATTATAAATATCTCTTTTATGACCTTTTCCTAAATATAAATTTCTACTTTCAAGTGTATACAAGTCATAAATATAGAATAATAACAGCTTTAATTTTAAGTATTTAATATTTAAGATTAATATAAATGTGTAAAATAAAATTTATTCAAACATAAAAAATATTTGTTTTGCTGTGAATATAACAAAACAGACAAACAAAGATAAAAATAAATGGAGTTGTTTGAAAGCAACGGTTGACACGACAAAACCATATAAAAAAGTGCTGGATAATTTATGAGTTTTTTAAAAAACCGCATTTTTACAACAAAAATATATGAGAGTCGGAGGTACATTAGTGGCATTTCTCTTGGTGATGGCTGTCTAAAAGTAGGTATACGATCTGCGAAAAATTGTCTGTATACAGTTGTAAAACTGCTGGTCAACATTGTTCTAATGTTATAGTGACATAAAGACGGAAATGGTTTGCTGTTTTCAAATACGGTTGTACATGAAGCAACAGAAGTAACGAAAGGTAAAGTCATAAAAACACCAGGAAACTTAGTACTTACCTCTTCATAAAATCTGAGCTGAGGTATTGGCTCTTCCGCTGTGTTCTCGCAAAAATCCTTGAACAGTAAATAACCTGAAATAAGAAGAAGACAACGTTATTACTTACGGTTACTTTTACGAAAAGGTGCAACATTTACGGCCAATTTAAGACTTCGCTTTTTTATTTCACCGGTTCTTCAATATGTATTAATATTAAATTAAATACTTGTCACAAATAATGGCAATTATAGATAATAAAACAATGAAATAATTAAATTGAATAGATTCGAAATAGTAACAATAAATATGAAGGATTTAAAGTTGGCAAGTGAAAATGTAACGCAATAAATAGAAGAGAATTTTCCAGTAGGATTAAATTTTTAATTTGAGATAAAAACGAAACAAATTAACAATAGATGCTAAACCTATGAAATGCGACAATCCATTTATTGTTTCAGTATAATATTGAGATCGTATTAAAATTTAATACCGGCCTGAAAATGAATGAGAACGATGATAAATTATACCGCTCTTGCTATTATTCGTATAAATGCCAATTTGGTTTTTGATGCTTGATAAATGGGATATAATACAACTTTATTCCTATATGAAATTGGTTTAAAATTTTCTATTTACATAAATCATTATTTTACTAAATTAATTTATTACTAATAATTAATAATAATACATTTAAACCTGATGAGAGACAGTGGCTCACACTGAAAATTGGACAAACTTGTTTTATAAATTGTATTTTAAATATTAAAACTTAATGAAATATTTTTTTATTATATCAATTATTTTAAACGTTAATTGTAAAATATATCAGCTTCAGGGGTTGGAAATTTACATTTTATTGAAAGAACAGTGGATAAAATTAAGAATTTATAAATTTTAAATAAATTTCAAATTCAAATTAAAGATAACGATCCAAAATACACATCTATGATTACAAAGAATAGCTTTTTTATAATTGCTGAAAAGTGCTAAAAATACCTGGACAATCTCCAAATTTAAATGTTATCCAGCATTTGTGAGATTTTCAGGAATAATGCGGAAAAATTAAGTGGTGTTTTTGTAAAAAATAACTTCTGGAATCAATTTCAAGAAGACTTAGAGCCGTGCGGAAGCAAAATGCATATTTACAAAATATTTATGTTGAGAATCATCAATTTTGAGATCGGTTTTTATTTTTATTTTTATTACTATTTAAACATATTTTATTACTGCAATAAATCATTTAAACAGTTAAAATAATAAAACTATGCATAATTATTTTTGATAATAAAAAAAAAATAGTAAAAGTGTGTTTTTATACATTAAAAATGATGATAACCATAATATAACGTCAAAATATTTAAGTGCTGATAAATATATATTTTAAATACAATTATTATAACAATTATAAAAAATATAATTTTAATTATGGGTTCGAAATTTAATTTAAAGCAATGAGTAATCATATTTAAAATATATTTCTCACGTATATATGCAGACATATAAAAACCAATGGAGTTTTTGTTCAGACATGTTTGTAACATGTATTAATTTAAGTATCATTTAAAAAAATTAAATAAAAATACGTTTATCCTTGACCTAAAAACATTACTAAATATATAATATATATTTATTTCATATGAAATTTATGGAATATGGTAATTTCATGTTAAAATTATTACAATTCAGTACATCATTAAGCAGTTATATCACTAGTTAGTAGTAACCAGGTTACCGATTACAATACCGGTAGATGTCGGTATAATAGTGAACTTTAATTTCCTGTTAGCAGCAAGTCCTGCTCTAGGTCCTTATCTTTCTTGCTCGTTACATTTCATAAATGAATCCTTGCGGGGCACTAACAGAACGGGATGTTGGTAATTTTGTTGCTGAGGATACTATCTGTTGATCGCCATTATTTTCACAATATATGTATCTACATATTTCGTTATTACACAAGAAGTTTTATTTTTGGAGCCATTTTATTTATGATTTATCATAAAATAATAATTATAGCTGCCTATGATGATATTTTTTGTATTAAAACATATCTGTATTAAATTTTAAATTAATATTCAGTATTATAATTACTGTACAGCATCGAACAATATGAAAACAACTAATTAAATAGAACGAAACGATTTTTTTCTTCTTTTATGCAAACAAAATAATTGTTTTAACGATACACGTGTTGTTACAATATAAAATTAAACATTTATGAAAAGTTTTAACAAGTTAGAACTGATTCAGGATATTACATCGTAATAGAAAATATTAAATTAGCTACATATGTATGTATATGATAATTATTGCATTTACATAATATAATGCAAGTAGTTATTAATAGCATATACAGCGGATATATTGAGATAATATAACGATAAAAAAACTAATTTTTATGATTCATAAAATAATAATTATATTAAGTATTCACTAGTCATGTATACTTCTCATTCTATTATAAATTTTTTCATTCATATTAGCAAAATAAGCTGTTCTTTTTCAGCTATTGTTAATACTTTTTCTAAACGTAGGCATTAATTAGTGACTAACATAAGTATATAAATAAATATAAAAATAGTTAAAATTGGGAATCAGCATTTAATTCAGTTAAAAACACGGATATGACAAAGTAAACAAGTAAAATTAGTAAAGTAGTAACACAATATCCTGTTTAGAGGAAAATGCACGTAGATTAACAAACTTATACGCCATAGAGCAAAACACAACCAAAAACTTTTCATGTAATTCGTAATTATAACAAGGAATAGTGTCCAATTTCACTATTTTAGTTTAAATGCATTGTATCAAAACATTTGTGTGAAAACGTAAGGCTTTGTTAGTGGCTTTTGCACTAGAAACCTTTAAATAGAAACTGAGTGTTTCAGAGGGTTACATTTCATTCCTGGTAATCTGATTATAAGACATTCCAGAAGTTTGTTATGTTCTAGAACTGTGTTTCTGGTTTTAGTTTGTGATTTTGCATCTATATTATTCCCTGGAAATTAAACTTGTAGATTGTTGTTGAATTTAATGTATTACAACTTACAAAATTGCATTTATAAGTATGTATTATTGATGGTATTCAATTTATAGTTCAAATTAATAAACACTACGGAAATTTTGAAGCATTTCTAATAGTCAACCAAAACAGGGAAAAAGTAAAACTCGTCAGAGAAGTAAGACATTAATTGGTGAATGAAATATACTTGATTTTCACTATAATAAAGCATAGGTAGGAAGTCGATATACAGTGCAATAAACAAAAAAATGTCAGCAAGAAGCAATAATAAGACAAATCAGACAAAAACAAGCCTCAGAAATATGGTGATGAAAGTTGATGATCCAAAGCTAATATTCAAATATTTGTTAGAAAATAATTTCCTTAGATATTTGATTATTAAATATATTTTACCATAACGCACTCTTTGTGCATATATTTTAAAAATGGAGAAGGGATGAAGTGTTTCTGACCTGACTTAGGGGTGGGTTCTCTGCTTTGAGAACTATTTGCTTTGGTAAAGTAGTAAAGTTCCTTAAACTAAGACAAGTTAATTAAACATTGGATTACCGGTATCATATGGGGTGAGTTGTCTCACTGTTATTCTGCATTTCGAAATTGTTATCAATAGTTCTTTGATGTTAATTAAGGTATTATGTCATCCTATCCTTATTTAAATATGCGGAGTGAGTGTCACTCATTATTTAACTGAATTTATTAATTGTGGTTATAAAGTAATTCAAGGATATTAATGCATGGTTAATCCTAACTTGATAAATATTAAGAGACGCGATTGTTTCATTACAATCCTTTTGTTGCTCATGGAGTTAGGATACCCTCCCCAGATTCTATCTGGTGCTGATGCGTCGTCTTGTAGCCGGCTACGTTGGCGACAGTGCCTGGTTCCTGGGTGCGTAATCAGGTTCCGGATGACTCTATATGGATAGGGAGTCGGAGTGGCGAATGTATATAAATATAACACTCTTTGCACGCGACTACGTCGTGTATGAGCTTTTCTGGTGGGATTAGCGAGCAGAATTCCCAAGCTGTGTCTTGGATGAGCCGTCTGGTGGGACTGGCGAAAGAAGAACCTAAGCTTGTGTCTTAGATGAGTTAGTCTGGAACTAACGCGAAGACTTCCAGAAGTTGAGCATATATGCAATATGCGGTGCATAAGTTTAAATTAACCTATATCAGAATGACATGGAGGTGTTTTAAATAGGTGTCTGCAGATATAACCACTCTATAAACAATAGAGTGCAGTCACGTGACGAGCCTCGGCGTCGACTAGGTCAATCTAAACGCGCTATGACGTAGCTGTCCATTTTATATTAGAGTAAGTCCAATATTATCTATACCGCATCTTAATCTGTGATTATTTTATTAATTGAAGGAGGATATATTTATCTCTGTCACTCTTATTTATTTAACATTTACATTATATATAAAAAAAAATATTATTTAAATTATTCTAAAATGTTTTTGTATTATCTTATATATTATAAAATAGTTGAATGATTTATTATATATGTACAAAGGTTTTTAAATTTTAGCTGCACGAGTTTTACTTTGAGCCACTTAATCATAATTTTTTTAAATCAAACCACTACTTTGTAAACTATATATATTTTTGACTCATATATCTTTAATTTACAAATTTATTTACAATAAAATCATAATAANAACAAATGATGTTTCTTTATTTTACAGCATTTGTTTTCAATACACTCTTATTTTATTGTTTATAATAAACATGCATATACAAAATAAATAACGCAACCCTAATATAGTTTAAAAAATAAATAAAATTTAGCTTTTTAGAAATGAATAAATAAAAATATGTAAATATTTTATAAAATAGTATATTTACACATTTATTATACATCGTCTGGTGGTAGCAGATATAAATTATCAAATGGTTCGAATATTTCTTCTGACATTTTCAAATGCAATAACGATAAATTTTATTTTAAAAATGTATGATACAGACAGCTGTATTTCATTGCAATAAGTCGGATAAACTCGTGGGTAAAACATGATGATATCAATTCCAATTGAATAACATTAAAACTATTCGAAAAATTGAAAAATAAAAAAATATAGTCAGTACAGATCGAAATGTAAAGAATGTATAGGTGCATAAGGGAGAAAATGTTTGTGCCTCATAGAAATTTTACTTCTCATTGATTTTGTTCAAGTCTCAAAGGCGTTCATGCGTCACTTCTGTCAACTGAGGAAACTAGGTTATTCAACAGACAGACAGAAGCAGAAAAATGTTTGACAGCTTTGCATAAAATGAAACACTGAATTATTTCTTTCTTTCAATTGACAGTTACTTGAAACTAATAAACTACAATTTAAAGGACACGCTATATAACAACATATTGATTTTTGTACAGAACTCAGCTTTCACAAAACTTGTATTATACAGACTAAAATATTTACATTTTTATTGCACACTAAAGAAGAAATTTAAGCTTAATTTCTAATCTTTTCATGAATACAGTTTTGAAATTTATTAACGCATAATTATGATTTTATTCATTTATAATAAAATTTAATATTTCTACATTTTTTTTATCTAAACCAGTTTTTTTTTTAACTATTTAGTAATTGCGGTCTTCTTAAAATCCCAAAATAACACTTAATATAGTTTCTTTTCTTGTTACCCCCATAAAAATTACAGATTTAGAATAAAAGATAAAGAAAAAAAGAACAGAAAAGATTTCATATAACTATTTTGAAGTCCAAACGAGTCTCGCCCTAGTCTTATAATTTTTTAATTTCAAATGTTTGCGTTTCCTTAAAATTCTTAATAACTTAATATAGATTTTGTGATCCCTTCATACACTTTTATAATCCCCCTTTGAAGAACTGCAGATCTAGAATATCTAGAAAAAAGGAAACAGAAAAGATTTCATGTCCCTATTTTCGAGACCAAACAGATCTCGTCCTGGTCTTTTAACTTTTATTTTTTTTTAGGAATTACATTTTTTTTAAATTTTAAGTAACTTAATATAGTTTTTAAAGCCCCATCATAAATTTTCATGCATACAAGCCCCCCATAATACGAGAAAGGAACAGAAAAGATTTTAGGTCAATTTAAAAAAAACAAAAATAATTTCACTAAAATTCTAAATAACCTAATATAGTTTTTGTGGTCCCCTCATAAACTTTCATGTTTCCCCCATGAAGAATCGCTATATTTATATCTATAATTTATACGAGAATGAAAAAAAGGAAATAAAAAAGCTTTTATTTATTATTTTAAAGTCCAAATGAGACTCGTTTTGGTCTTATAACGTATTTAATTAATTTTTGATTTACAAACTAATTTTTATACTGAATAACACACAAACATATAAAATTTATTTGGAAAATACACTTTAACCTACAATAAAGTACAAAATACTAGACTGTCATTATTGGAAGATCATGAAATACATGTGGTCTGAAGTATCTGAGTTTGTCAAAAGGAATCAAATAGAACATCGCGATAGTCAAGAATTAAGAATTGAACTTATATAGTTCCAAGCACTTACACAATAATATAAAATTTTATTGATTTATAAATATATGACGAGAATAAATTAATTGAAAATAACAGTATTTATAAATGAATAAATTGAAATGTATAAAAACAAGATAAATAGAAATGAAAATAATATAATGATAAATTACTAGTGTGTTAACGCAATGCATACAAATAATTATAAATATAAATATTTGTATAAACAAATAAAAAACAATTTTATATATGTATGTATGTATAAATTTTATTACGTTTACAAATAAACTGCATATACAGCCGGAAATAAAATGCAATATACAAACGTGAAATATAAATGACAAAAAAGTACATAGTACACGTTATTTAAACGTAAAGATGAATCCCAAGCGCAAATGAAAACTTTTCTGTTTGAGTTATCTATGCGAAGCTTATACGGTTGAAATTACAAATCTCGTCTGAATGAATTCCAGGGATATTTCCGTGAATCGTGAGTTGGGAGATCAGCGTTTTTACATATTATATAGTACGAAAAACACTGAAAGGGCGTAAGAGCAATATACTTTTTGCGAATATCAAGTTTATTGACCGTACAGACAGATAACAAAAAGTCGTATAATATTTTATCGTTAAACACGGACATTCTAAAGTTTTTTCTAAATTTATTATGTCTAGAGTTTTCGTAATCAATAAATATACATGTATCTGAAAGATTTCAATAGATTTTAAAACATTAATTCTAAAAATTTCAACAGCAATTCGTTCATTTATTTGAAACAAGTTCTAACATGATTAATAACTAAGTAATTATAAAGAAAACCTTATTTTTCTTTTAAAAATACTCTTATTTTTGCTATTTACAAATAAATATGAAATCAACAAAGAACTGTTACCGTTTATATTTCATGTTTTGTTTTATTTTCAATTGTTTCCGCACACTTGATATAACATAAATTTTTAGCGTAAATTGTTCCTATTTCAACAACAGATACTAATTAATTTAATAATTCAACATAAACTAACTTCATAACAGCATAAATTTATTTTTAAGACTTCAGTCATATTCATATAAAAATAAAAAACATAAAACCACGCGCAACTTCAAACTAAAAAATTGTTGTAATGCATATTTTTTGTTTAAACTTCAAAGCAAAACGGTAAACACAAACTGCTAATTTAGAACATAAATATAAAGAACTAATTTAAAAGCTTTTTATGAAGAAACCAAAGAAATATAATAAATACAATAGATGCATATGTTGAAATATATTATTTAAATATTAAACAATATAATTAAAATAGAATAAATGATACATATTTATGATAAAGACTTAATTTATAAAATAAAACACTAACGCATTACTTTAAAAAACAAATGAAAACCATGTTTACACATGAATTTTTTAATTACCATATATTATTTGCATATTTTAAATGTAATTTATAGTATAAATTAAAAATTAAAACACAAAGATTATTAACGATTAAGTTAAAACGAGTAAATTCCAGTTTTATCTATTTTATTTATCTACATTACTAGAAAAACATTGTTCTATATTACAAACAGAATATTATCTACACTTGAAAAGTCTTTAAAATAAAATAAAACAAGTTATAACCTATAAATATGAAATACGAGCAGCGTTGAACAATATATAAGCAAGATGTAGGGGAGCTTTGTACAGGTGTTGCATTTTCAAATATTTATATACTTCCGAAGAAGTGCAAAACTTTAATGAGTTTACTCGCAGTATGAAGTCTTGTTGCAACAAGCAAGTTACGAATATAATGTAGTTACCATGACAGCGTGAAACACTGACCAGTAACTGCTGTATATAAATATAGGTGTATGTTATAGAAGCAAGTAAATAATTAGTTTGATAATTAAATGCTAAACTTGGCTAAAGTTTAACTTTACGTTAGTAGAATTTCTATAAATGGTTATAATCTAAATTAAGAACTATTTTGATTTATTTTATATCTATCTAGGCATTAAATAGAAATTAACAACTGGAAAACAATATTATTGTTTTTATATCTACTGTTAAAAATAGAACATTACACAATGAAAAAGTAATTTATTATAAATTAGTTAAATACTTTAATTAAAGTTAACAAGAATTTTATTGATTTGACTTGGAAAGTTTCAGATACATTTTAAATATTAATATAACTTAGAAAATGCTTTATTTATATAAATAAATGCCTAGATATCTAAGGTATATTATTTATCTTTTGTTTTACACATGTTGCATTTTATATTTAAATATCAGGATGGCCGAGCTTCGCTCACAATTATAGTAAACTTTTATTTTCAATACAAAATCTTAATTATGCAATTCAAACTTTTCCTAAAATTTCTTTCCACACTTAATTACAAGAATGATATGGAATCTCTTGGGTAATAGTACTTTAAATGTTTCTGGGTTCTTAATTTTGGAAGATGAACATACAGACATGTCAAAGCATAATTTTTACTCACCGTGAAATTAACCAAAGATATCGGTGTTAATATTTTCGACATCTTTATTAAGTTGCACAAGTATTGTTTTTTTATCAAACTAAAATTTGGAACACTTCGTAAAAAGGCCTTGAATGTACTTTCCTAAAAATGAGACCCTAAAAGATCTACTTTTTACTTAAAATACCCCTAATCCGCGATTTTCATTAAAATCGTTAAGAGTCGGTTTTGAATTTATAACTTAAACATAAAATCGCAATTTTTATATGTATATTATTTTGTTAATACTTGTTCAATTTTAATTTCTACTATAACATTTCTGGGGACCTATAAAATAATTATTTCAAAGGAATTGTAATTAATAATGTTTGAAATTATAATTTTTATTTTACTAGGACTTGAAATGCACATCAAAGAATAGTTTTAAATTATAAAAATATTACAAAGTAATACTTTAGTTTTTGCTGATATATTATTCGATGCATTATATCTTCCTACTATAATTATTAACTATTTATATAACAGTATTTACGTAAATTATGGAAAACAACTGCAAGCGAATATAAAACTATTACAAATTTAATAAACAACTACGAGAGAAGCGAACAGCTTATAAAAACAATATATTCTGCTCATATAGAACTTGTAATTCAGTTAAAAACATATTTTTTTTAACAAAACAACATACAACACAAACTTACAAACGTACATTGTTCTATAGTACGTAATTAAATAAAATTAAAAAAAAAAAGTTCACTTTTGTCAAGTTATTAGATGTAAAACAACTGAAAATACAATGTAAATATGATGATATGTTGTGTTATGAATTTCGTAACAGCAACTTGTCATTGTAAATATATTCAGTGTAAGAATTGGAACACGGTAGAGTTCGTGAGGTTTCATGCAAATAGTAAATTATTCAACAACACGTTCACAACGAAAATGAAAATATCGCTATTTCAAATAATTATGTTTGACTTTATCTTTTAAATATTTCTTTTTTTATTGAGGTTATGATGAAATATTATACGGTGGAAGTCATTTGTAATTGAATATATTTATATTTACTATAAACCAAAAAGTATTAATGACGTCACAAATGCTCATGTATCTGTAGTTAAAGTTTCATTTAAGAAATAAATATTTTTTTTGTTAACTTAAACACTTTTTCATTCAAATAATATATTTTGTTAGAAATTATTTTCTTAGATATTTGATTATTAAATATATTTTACCATAACGCACTCTTTGTGCATATATTTAAAAAAA
>CM008234.1:5346217-5357473 GCA_002278615.1 Pogonus chalceus
TTAACAAGTTATTAACATTCTTATATATAATTTAATATTTTACTAAATAAATATTTAATTTATAAGAAAAAATAATGAAAATTATTTCACAGAATCTGATTAATTTTTAATTACTTCTAAGACTTTATAATTAAAAAAAAAAAAAAACAATTCCTTTGAAATACACTTTGATATTTAATAATTAAAATAAATACTGCGTATATATTTAAAACCATAAAGGAATAAATAATAAATCTGTAAAGATTAAATTGAAAATATTTAAGGGAATATTAAAATACACCTACATGTTCTTATATAATATGTAAATATGCTGAACTTTTCGCTTTGATTTAATTTGTTCCAAGTTCATTCACGTTTTACTTCGTATCTAATTAGGACCATTTGAGTACGCGTTCATTTAAATTAGGCGATTCACATGGTGTTCGCTACACGCCTAACGAACTCCGGCGACTGTGAACTTGCCACAAAGGATGTGGTTACACCAAGAAGAGTTCAATCTATAGATATCAAGAATTGCAGATTCTTATCATTTTCTTACATATACGTACCAGTTTATACGCCCACTTATTATTTTATAAAATTAAAATGCTATAAATAAATTTTTATTTTGATATAAAGTTTCAAATTACACTTATTTCTTTTGGATTAAATCAAATAAGGTTAATGATTTTATTGTAAAATAAAGTTTTATCAAAAAGGTGTTCTTGTATCAACATGTTTAGAAATTATGAATTTCCAAGTGAAGTACATGTAACAAAGTTTTACAACAAACAAGCAAAATCGATTGATGTTATACCCGGAAGACTTACATTTAATTTCTGAAGTAATCTATTGCCATATGTTATATCAAATTTGATAATTATAAGATATTGTAATTACAGGGTTACCAGAAAACATCTTTAAAAGAGAATATGTACTCTCTTTTATTCCCATATCTATCTCTTTCTTTGTTTAAGTAAAAGAGGTCATAAATTCTATTACTTGAAGTTATTTCTTTCCGTTTCTACAAGTAATCTGCAAGTATAATTTTTGTAATAATTTTAATAAGAAGATTCAAAAACTGTATAAGTTTTAAACCAAAAAATTCTAATAAATTTATAATAAATTTATTTAATAAATAAATTTTGTATTCTTCATATTAAAATATAGAAAAAAATTAAATGGTCGATTTGATTGGGAAAAAATACTTTTATTATTTAAGTTTAACAAAAGAAGCTATTTATGAGTAAAAAAGTAAATAATATATAAGAATTTTCTCTTTAAATGTACATTTTTTCTATAATAAATGAGTTTATTTCAATTAATTCAAGATATATTCAAAATTTCTGGCAACGCTATATATGTACATATGTATATCTTATTGTTAGAGGAGGAATATTAGTTATGACAAGAAGAACTAAATATTCCCAACGGCTGTTAAATGTAAATTTCAAACAAGAAATCGGTATAAATTATAAAATAATAATTAGTAAAATAGTTGTAAAGTAAATCTAGTAAATACAAGGAGTCTATAGTGTGTCAGTTTCCAAGCTGATTCGCTCCACTTTTCACACTCCTTCTTTATGCGTGTGTACGAACCTTGAAAATTTCTTCTTCGCTTAATTAATTTTGTTGTCATAATGTACATTGTAAAACTTGCTTACTAATTGTAAGTGACATCGTTGAACTGAAGTGAAGTTTTATGAGACCCTAGTTTTGTTGATAGTTTTGATATACTACTAGGTACATCATTTTAAACTTACAACTTTTAAACTCTTACATTTTACGTTTGTCATTTAGTTGTTGATATTTTGTTTTTCTCAAGATAAAACTATAAAGTTTGTTTTATATGTGATAAGTTTTATTATATAATTTAAATCTCTACGTTACGAACACAAAGCTAGTAAAATATAAAGATTGTTTAAGAAATGTTTCATGTACTTACGTTTTATGAATGTTTCACTAGTAATAAAAATTTCACTCACCTAAAACAAAGAAAAAAAGGTTATTTTAATTATATTTTAAACAATTTTATATAAAATATATTTTAAATAGCTACTAAATATTAATTTTATCATAGAAATAAACTAAGAAGGAAGATGCAAGAAGTGTCCCTCGCCGATTTCGTTCTACTTTAAACATGATATTCTACACTTAAATCTAAGAGACACGTATGTTTTTATCGGCGGAAATAGCTATTTGTGTATTAAGAGCGCAAAGTGTGACATTGTTGATTGAGAGATTGTTGCCGCACTACTTAGAAGCGCGGCATTCTCTCGAAATCAACAATGTCCATTTGCGGTCGAAACACACACAAGATATTTTCTACAGTCGCCACAATGAGTCATCCACTAAACAAAAAATAATAAATTTTACATAGCAAGGCATTTTGTTTGGTTATGTAATATACCGACAGAGCAATCATATGCCAGATTGACTTGTGAAGGTAATATACGTGTAGGTGACGACAGTGAGTGTTTTTTCTACTTTGTCGCTCTAGAGCGGCAAAGTAACATTTTGCGTTGACAAAAGAGAGCGCAAATACCTACTTTGTATAGCGAATGTAGAAAAAATATATTTAAAGGATGAAATTGTTCCTCAAAGTTGATGGTAAAGTGAATTCTACTATAAAATCTGTTAAAAATCAAACATTAGTTGAATTAAAATATGTATCTCCTATTTTTTTCTATTTTTAATTACCTTTGAAATCAATTAAATGCAAGACGTAGTCAATTTTTCAACCCATATAACTTTTGTTTGAATGACCTCTAGGATACGAAATCAAATGCATTTTGCATTATTTTTTAAGCCGATTTTTATGCCGTGAGTCCCATTTGATTATAAAAACTGCAAATATATGGAACCTAAGAACCACCCCTCATTACCTCCTACTTTGAGAACCGATTTCACCCATATATAAAGTAGAACAAAATTAGTGAGGGGCACCTCTTTTAATTAATTTTAATACAACAATGTGATATGAATGGTTTAAACATGTATTTTTGTTACATAAAAGATATTAAATTGTTGTTGTTCCAACCACAGAAATTATGTGAAAAGTACAAGAATTGTATACAAAATCTATTTGCAGTTAATATATTCATAGCCTTCTATTCAGTAAGCTTCATGCATTTAAATACACAAAATTAGAAACTTATAGAGTATATAGAAATAGAATAATTTAACAATAATAAAAGATATTTCAATCGAAGTGAATTAAAATTATTTCAAAAGAAACTTATTATTAAATAAAAAAATGTATTAAAATAATATATACATTGAAATAAAATTTAAATAGTTTTGTATTTCAGAAACGTGTTTCAAATATACAAAAGAAATGGAACTGGCCTAATAAAAGAAAAGAACAAAAAAAAAAAGAAGAAAAATCAGAAATAAAATAAGAATAAATTCAATAGTGTTGGTTGGGAGATGTGTAACAGGAAAAGGCAATCGAGTAATCGAAGAAATATACTGGAAGAAGAAGAACGGAATGAATAAACGACAAAGACAAGAAACACGGAAAAACAACGGAAATGTTTTGGTATTTTCCGAGAAGCTTCATCCGGAAAATGGTTTCAGGAAGCAAATTGAACGACGCACAATGAGAAATACTGCTTTCT
This sequence comes from Pogonus chalceus, assembly GCA_002278615.1. Taxonomy (NCBI): domain Eukaryota; kingdom Metazoa; phylum Arthropoda; class Insecta; order Coleoptera; family Carabidae; genus Pogonus; species Pogonus chalceus. The sequence continues at coordinate 5,349,817 of CM008234.1, forward strand.
GTGCACTATCTTTTTCTCCTGCCAGGTTGAGCCCAACAACCAAATTTACAACGCAATGACAACGGAAAACATATTGACTCAAATCATTCTTAGATTATTTATTCCTACATTTCACAAGGATCTTACATTTATCAGTAAATCAACAACAAAAAAAAGCATTTTTTTTTTTAAATAATATATATGATATATTTTGTATAATTGTACGAAAATGTATATCGAAAATAAACATTAAATATACAGACAATTTATCCAGCATCTTTCATATCATTTAAAGCGGGCATTTACTTATTTTAAGCCTAAAAAACGAGTTTTTTGGGTTTTTTTTTTTCAGCAATATGAATAAAGGTATAAACTTAAGATTTTCAGCATCTTATTTCCTGTCAAATCTGTAGCATCTCCTAGATGGGTGGACGTCCGAGCGTGTAGGCCGGACATTTGTTAACAGGCGAGAGTGCACAGATCATCACGGTACAAAATCGGCTAAGAAAACTAAAATCTGCATAAAATTCTCTGGAGCTTGTGCTACTCTGAGGTTAAACTGTTGAAAATTCAGAAAATGGCAGCCACAGCATGATCAGTTTTTGACCACTTTTTTTAGACTTTTATGAGTCCGAATTTTTTTTAAATGATCATAGAAATGGCTGATTTTGATCCAAGCTCCAATAAATTTTGTCTCCTTTCAAATAAAACAACTCAGATCAAAATCGGTTCAATAGATTTTGAGTTTTGTTCCCGCTAAGTTCGAAAAATGTAATTTTAAGTAAAACGCGTTTAAAGTTTGACAAAAGTTTAACATCAGACGTGGATCGTGACGCTCAAACACGAAAGTGCAGAACGGCATTGAGTTCAAGCAAACCGTTTTGCAGGGTTAATACAGATATCTCTAGGGAATCGAAAAATACAAGATAAAAAAAATCAATTTTTTTTATCGAAAAATAAGTAAATGCCCCCTTAATAGAATAAATTTACTCACAAACTGGTTTGCAATTTTTGACTGCTTACATATACTCGTATAAACATATCCAAAACAGCGATTTAAGAAGTGGAAATCTGGAAATCTTTATTCTATGTCGAGTAACATGAATTTTGTGACCTAGATGTTTTTGTATGTACAAATGTGTGTTTACTTTTGTTGAGAATAAGAAAAACATGATATGCTATACAGTAAAATGAAAGAAAAACACAGTATTTGCATATTTTTATGAACAAGTCTATTTGAAATTTTTATACCATTCAATACACAAAAAAAATCTGCACGATTTTAACTTAAATTACTCGAAAAATTTCTGTTTATTATTTCAAATATTCTGGATCAATAATTTCACCATTTCTACATAACAAAAATTTAATTATTATTGTTGTTACAGTTAAACATGCTTTTGCATTTATTTATTTTAAATAACTTCTCATTGTATGTGCAATGAAATATTTATGATTTCAATTCCTTTTATAAATTTCTAGTTCGTAGAACTCAACTTTTAATGTTCTGTTTTCTAGAAATATGAATCAGGTTAAAAAACCAATCGATGGAAATGTTAATGTTTAAAAAATGTCTTAATTTTAACATTTATTTATTTTTCTTTGCATATAAATAGCTGCGGTAGCGTAGTAACTGCAGAAAAATAGACAATAAATACTTAAATTGATTTGAATCACTATTTTTACATTTGTAATCAGTAAGGAACTGTTATTGTTTATACTTGTTCATTTGTTTTGTTTTCGTATACTTGATTTGCATATTTAACTTAATATAGTAATATTTAATGTTATTATCGTAATAAATTAAGCAAATACATACAAATGAAAATAATTTCCGAAAAAACTGGCATATTTGTGAACGGGCCAAGGACACGACCTTGTCTTTCACGCTCCAAATTTAGTTACCTCCACATATTTCACAAGTGGAGTAGTAGCATCGATGTCGGTTAGTTATACAGTAGAAGAGAAGTAAGGGGACAAGAGTTAACCGAGGAACGCAGACGATGCTGCTAGAGAGGAGGTTGTCACGTGCGGACGAACGCCAAAATTAAAAAGTCGTGTTTATACATGCCAGTGTTGTGAAAAGTATTTTATGTAGCAGTTATTAAATTCACGCTGTTGAAATATCACAGATGATGATGTTGGAATTGTACAAAAGAAATTAAACATATGACTATAAATATTTTTTATGTGGGTGGTCCACATTTCTTTTGTTACATTTACTTTTGTATATATGTTATTTTTAGCTTATAAGTATACCATCATTTACATTTTTTTTACAAAAATTACAATTGCTATATAAATAAATACTAAAAATGTGTTTATAGCTTCTGGCATATTGTTTTTTGTACTATATTTTGTTTCATAGTTTTCATAGCCTTATTGATAATTCACACTTCTTTAAATACAGTCATTATTTAATTGGAAACGAGTTTTAATTGAACAGGTAGAATCAAGTTGATATGTATCAGTTTTCTGTACACAGAATAGATTAAATTACCATTATTTTTTCTTTAATTATAAGTTCAGAAACTGTAACATGTTATTATTTTCACATTTAACACTGAATTATATATTATATGTAGTATTAATTTTAATTAAACGATAATTATAGCTCGCCAAAAGACCATTAAAGTTTCAATGATACGAGAGGCTATTGAAATATATAAGCATTGCATTAATTTCTATAAAGATAATGAAACATTAGCCATGCCAATTTCTCAATAATTAATATTAAAAATTATTTCGAAAATAGTAAAAATGTAGAGGCGCATCCACCAATATACTAATAAATACTAAATTATCTTTAATTAATACAAATCCAATTTTAATTATAATTTCTAAATATAAAGTTTAAATGAGAAAATATAATAACACGGAAAATATATTTTTATGAAACAATTGAATTAATTCTAACCACATTGCGATAAATGTGAAGCAACACATTTAAAACAAATTAATTCACTACAGTAAAGATAAAAGTATCTCTTGAACCATGATATTTTCCGTATCATTAACTTTATCTCAGTTATTGATTCAATGTTTATAGTCTCTTTTTATATCTGCTTTCACTTAAAGAACTTTTATATAATATTATATACTTATTTTTTTTATTATTATATTTTTCAGTAATTGTCAAACTGTTCAAAAGTTAGGTTATTTAAAAACAATTGACTATCACTTTAACTCATTTAATATTATTAATTTCAATATGGTATTTTATTAACTGACAGTCGTATTATTTTAAAGTTAGGTTATTATTTCAATTGTTAAAAAAACAATTGACTAATATTTAAAACAAACTACTTGATAAAATGAAGTTTTTTGTATTTAATATAACTGTAATCGAAAGTATGGTATCATTTGCTACAATACGATGAAAAGTAATCAAGAGTCTTTAATTGTTGCGCAATAAATGGAAACTGTTCGTTTGTGGGAAAAGCAGCGTGTTTTTCGCATTAAGCTTGGTAGACCAACGCGAACGAGGTACTCTTCTACTTTTATGCTTAAGCAGCAAAATAAAAGCATCTAGAAACGGAATCTAAAATGAATGCTCATAAACGGAAAAAGGCAAAAAGATGATTGAGTCATTTGCGTTTCAAATCGGTTTGAAATAAACATTTACTGTTGTACTATTTTCTTCACAGAAATTGCTTCAATAAAAGAGTTTCAGTTTAAACAAATATTTGTAGTTTCGTTTGATTCTTTTTAAATAGTTTTAATTTAAAAAGATTCTTTTTAAATGTAAATATATTATTCTTTACAACGTGAATTGATAAAATATTTCAAATTCAATTTAGTAAAAATATGATATATGTATAACGTGCACATATTTGTAAGTCATAACTTTTGTTTACTAGACATATAAGTTGACATTAGTTTATATATTTGCAGTAGATACGTCTAGCATATCTAATGTAATAATAAAGTTTTTATTAGATTTTATATTTCCGACCTTGGTAAAGAAATTTTACATATGCAAAACTTGGTATGTTTATTACACGGAGCGTCAACTTTCAAAAGTATTTCGATTACATGAAAGAACTTTTAGGCAAGTTGAAAAAACATGACTTTATATCCACCACCATTTACCGATGGCTACCATGTCACTATCAGTAGTAGTTTGTAGCCGTCAGACAGTTTTATATGAGAACATGTGTTTACAGCATTTGAACATGATTCATAATGTTGCCAAGATTTCAAATCAAATATATAAAAAATATTTTCAAATATTTCTATATATTTAAATAAATATCATTTGGCAAAACAGCAAACTTATAAATTTAAATATAATCACGATTAGTAAAATCTTTATTAATATCTTAAAATACATTTAAAAAAACAATAAGTTATATCAATGGGGAATAATATTAAATATCTGAAGTTAATTTAATTCAAATTGAATTTAAACAATTAAAATTTAAAAGAAATCTGATAAAATAAATTTAATTTCTATATTTCGATAACACTTTTGTTTAATATTTTATGATTGACAACCATTTCAATTGTCCAGATACATTTTCAATTTATAATTTCGATTTCAATACTTAAATGTTGTTTGAAATTTCGATTAGTTTCTAAAATCTATTATGGAAAAGTACAAATTCTAAAAATAAATTATTATCCAAGTTAGAAATATAATTATAAAAAGTTAATTTACAAATATTTATAACGATAACAAGAAGTATTAAAATATAAGTATCAAGAAATTATAAGTTTATATATAAAGGAATAAAATTGGTCGATAAATATCAACAAAAATTGATACAATATAGTTATATTATTAATCATATAAACATAGTAGAGAAAGTCCAAAAAATGATCTGTTAATAAAATAATAAGAAAAACTTTTAGAGTTTTCAGCTTATTTTTTCGTACTTAACTTCGTACTATTGCTAATGACATTCAAATATAAAATTTAATTTTTAATGTTAGTAAAATCCATTATTTAAATATTTTTCATAAGATTTGTTTCAGGTTATAAACAAAATATTAATTAACTTTAAAATGAAACAGAGAACAATACTTTTGTAATTTAATAAATATGTTGAAAAGTCTGTATGTGTCAGAAACATTTAAAATACACTTACTACAGGAGAAGCAATGTTATTCTCGAAATTTAGTGTAGAAAAAAATTTAAGAAAACGAGTGTATTTTGTAATGAATATAAAAAATAACCATAGTCCCGAGCAAAGCTCGGTCATTCTAATATTTATTTTATTAAATTATTAACACTTCAAAAGCTGAAACTTCTATGTTCTTCAGAAATAAAAAAAAAAAAACATGTGACTATATTTGTCTAAAGTTAAGAAAGTTTCATGCAAAAATAATATCGTTATAAAAGTATATTTATTATCAACAAAAGAACTCAAAGAAATCGAAAAATATAAAAAATTAAAATAAATTTATGAAATTACTAAGATAATCTTTTCCCATAATTTCATATTTAAAAAAATTAAAACAAAATCTTTCTTTAAATTACTTTTTGTAATAATAAATAAAAGAAACATTTAATAATTTATTAAAGACTATTAACTGTACTATAAACTAAATCTAGATAGAGTAGAGAAATTTAATTATATAAAGCAATGTTATATAATAGCCGCTGCATATATGGTACAGCTTATTATCCTCTGGAATCTATAACATCGAGAACCGGAACGACACAGGGCAAATAGTCTCATGACACGGTGACCGCCACAAGAGCCGTGATTAATAATCACAGTCTGTGTCGGTTCATGTCATGCGACGCCTGTTATCTGCTAAATTAATTGTTGATATGTATGCACGCATCCATTCGCTGGCTTATTACCTCATATACATGTATAAACTAATGCACCAGGTACCAACTAGTCTCAACAATTAAAAACTTTAACCATTACTTAGGTTTTATGAATTTAAATTCAAAAATAAATAGAAAACAAGTTACAGAATCAATTTAAATGTTCATTTTTACTTTTATTTTTATCCTGGATATTCTCCAGGTTCGTTTGCAATATATAAGTAAAAGGAAATTCATGTTCAGGTGAAACTATGTTAGATTTAAATCTCTAGTCGAACATAAGAATGTTTCCAATTTATTTATGTAAAACCATCACCATTAAAGCAATGAGAAAATGAAATAAGACACACTGCATTTTACTATTATCGAAGAGATGTTTAACGCTTCAGTTTTCATCTAAATTCATAAAATTATAACCTAAGAATCGATCATTTAATAGATAATGTTGTTTTATATAGTGTTTAATATAATCTTTCAAGGGTAGTTTTTTTTTGTGAATAAAATTCTAAATAATCATTTAACTGGTTAATGCGTGCTATAATATTTATTACAATTTCTATTTATAAACAAGTTACGCATAAGAAAATTGTTATATTATAAACAACTCAAAACAATACAATTATAATAATTATTTATTGCTTATGGACGCAATTATATTATATTATATATTATACTATCTTCTAAACCGTAATCTAAAAAAACTTCCAAACAAATTAAGACTGTTTGTAATATTCCTTAAGAACAATTTTCTTTCATTGTGACTTTGTACTGCTTGTTTATGCAAAGAACGCAATTCATTTTACTAAAACGAGAAATTGTACAAATAATATAACATTTTAGCATTGAAAACTTTCAGCATAATAATAACAATAACTCGGCACTGTTATTTATATTAATGTAAAAATATGCGAGTAGGATGTATAACAATAGATTTCAATAAAAAAACTATAATCTTCTGCCAACATTACGTCTGTCTAAGAAGCGATATCATCAGATGCATCATATAATAGCTTTCGTCTACATGCTATGAATAATGACTTTAAGAATTTATGGTTAATATATTATATTTAATGATTCTTTTTTGTTTCACAAAAAATAAATATTTACGCCAAATAATAACATTATTTTGTAAGGTTATGTTATAAATTTTAATGAAATAAATATGTAGACTCAAATAAATGTAACCCCAAAGGGAGATATTAGCGGTTTTCTAAATGTGCAACCGCAATCTAGTTATTAAGATGTCTATGTTCGTCTTTCATGCATTATCAATGCTGAGCACATAGCATACAAGCAAAACGATTTATGTAAATGAAGTTTAACGGCCAGGCTTGTTGGAAAAGCGCCAGAAGAAAAATTGCAATAAAATGCTCGATAGAAATTGTCTTGAAAATCATCCAAAACTGACTCATTATCTGACAAGTATCATCAAATCAAATCATAATTGCAAATTCGCAGAGATGATTCAGTATTACATTATACTTAGTTAGAAACAAAATCATTTTTTTATAATACTATTATAGTTATACCGTTCATTAAAATTGTGCCCTTTGAATTCTTTTAGCATATTTCGTATTTATTGGAATTACTTTTATTATATTTAAAGGTCTGTTTATCTTATAACTTTTTAAGTTGATATACGAAACTCTAATAAAATTACTTAAAATTATTTAAAAATTAAATTAAATTTGAAATTTTCGTATTATTAACTTTAAGTAAATGTTAAAACTTACAGTGGCTCACAATAAAAGTCGGAGAAACTTATTTAAGAAGTTGTAGTTTACATATTTGAAAAAATATATTTTTTTAAATTGTTTATTGAAATAATATATCAGCTTCCGAGGTTATTGAGAACACACTGGATAAAATAAATTATAAATATATATATATATATAT
>CM008234.1:5357635-5373308 GCA_002278615.1 Pogonus chalceus
AAAAAAAAAAAAAAAAACTTATGGACAAAAAAGATTTGAGACCGTGCGGAAGTAAACTAGCCTATCCAGAAAATATTTATTTTGAAAATTCTTTTATTTAAGTTGAGGATTATCAATAATCTTTGCCAGCTACAAATAACAAATGAAAAATATAATCTGTCATATTGTTTTTGGAAACCTGATACGCGAAGTCTGTCAATACGTATTCAGCTTGAAAACATCGGCTATATTTGAGTTTTTTTCAAAAAAAAAAAACATATTTTTGGAATTTTTTGATTTCGCCGACTTTTAGTAGATTGTGGTTCTTGGATATTGGTTCTACATTATTATAATTTTTATTTTATACATAATTTGATTTTTGCATGTGTATAGTTAGGTGTATTTGGTGTTGTGGGTGTTGTGTTATTATTTTAATTATTCTTATTATATGTTTATTTGTTTGGGTGTTTTAGTAAGTATTTCAAATTTATTTATTTTTATGTAAAATTAAAATACAACGACCAATTCATTAATAGCAAAATAAAATATGTTATTTCTTTCCAGGTTATAATTTTTAAAATAATTATTGGACCATTTTCTAAATATTTTAATTAATTATAAAAATAAAAAATGTACAGAAAAGATTGTCAATTAATGAAGCAACAAGTAAAGAATGATTATAATTTTTGTGACATGATAAAATGGTACATAAATATATTGAAACAAGGAAATATACAAACATTAAAGCGTCTAATGCAAGATAAAAATACACCAGAAGCTATATTTGAAGCAATAATCGATTTTATTGATGATTCAGTAATGTATGCGATAATAGAAATATTATAGGCTTCATTAATTTATAACGATTGTTTTAATGACTATTATGGGAATAAAATTATTAATTAAGAATAGAAATCAATTAACTATGAAAGATAATTCCATTTCTTTTATCATAATCTATAAAATATTTATTCGAGGACAAATTTTAAATTGTTTAAAGCATTTATTTAGTAATGAACTTAAAATACAAGATAATTAAATGACCATAAAAGATTAATTTTATTTTCTAATTACTTAAAAATAAATGTAGATTATTTATTATCTGAATATGATAAGTTTATAAATAAATAATTTTAACGATAATAAAAGAATATATTAAGTATTTCCTATATAATTTATTGTTAAATGTTTATTAAATTTTTAGTTTCTATTAGAAAACAACTAAAAAATGATACAACATAGCTGTTATATTATCAATCAAATGTACATAGTAGAGAAAGTCGTACAATTAATAGTTAATTAAATAATAAGACAAAAGGAGTTCAATTATATACTTATGGAGAGTAAGTGCAGCTTATTTTTTCGTATTTAGGCTAACTAACTAAATTTTTAAAAGAAACCTATTAAGTCCTTAATTATTTGAATTAAAGCTTTTTTTAATACTGTAGTTAGTATACGTGACATATTTAAAGTCTAAATAGTCAATATATTAAAAAAAAAACTTGGTTCATTTTTCTTCTGGTCATAGCAGCAAATTTAAAAACGATGACTATTGAAAATTATTTTGTGGTTATATTAAATGGAAATCGAAAAAAAAAAGGTCTACTTGCGTCAGCTAAACTTCACCCTAAAATTTAACACCTTTAAGAAATAATATTCATCGTTAGTAATTAATAAAAGTATAAAAAAGAAATGATAAATCCTAGGTAATAGCATAAATATTATAAGGACACGACGATATGGCCGCAAGGTTACTGTATCCAATGTCGACGACGACATGATTTAATATCAATATTGAACGAGACACGTTGACGCCGATATCCAGACTCAAATCCAATTATTCAAATTGCAACGCTCATCATCACAGATAAAATTGTTTGCCGTTTCCATAAATACTTCGCTAAATTATACGGAAAGTGGTTATCATTAAATGCATATTTTTATTTTTTTAATTTAATTAGATATTTATCTGGTATCATCAAATATTAACGACCATATTTTCTCAATATCCTTTTGTAATTTATCTGCATTAATCCTATTAACCAAAAACTCATTCTTCTTTTTACATTTAATTTTAATTCCAAGTATAAAAATATAGGTTAAATAATTAATATATTTACGAATTATTGCAAAAATCACATAATTATTATCTTTAAAATTGCATATAACCGCAGTACAAGTTTTTGACAGCCATGTGACAGCCATGTTATTATCAAAATGGCGATAAATTTAAATTATTTGTTATGATAAAACAACTTGACATAACAATAAATTTATGACAGAACACATAAACCAAAACTGCAATTTTTAATTCATTGTAAATATAATTCAATAATTGTATTAAATGTAAAAAAATAAACTTTTGCTTTGTTCTAATTATATTCAGTTCTAAAACTAAAAATAATTCATTGCTGTTTTTAATTATAAAATTATACATAATATGGTGGCAGCGCAAACATAACTAGAAAACTTCGCATTGTAAAAAGAGATTATTTTTACAGTAAGAAAATAATGTGTTTTATATATGTAACGTTTATGTTTTGTGTTTCAACCGTGTCGCTTTATTACGTTACTAAATACAAGATGAACGCATTAAGGACGTTAATGCTTTCATGTTACTTCTAACGGACTGGCATCAACTAAAGAAAAAAACGCACTTTTCCTTTCTTTCTGCCCATTAGATAATACTTTTTATGATGTACTAAATAAAATTTTCTTAACTTTATTATGTTTAATGGTATATTTCTTATTTCTATAAAGTAATATTATTTACATTTATATAATATTAATCAAAAAATATGATACTTATTTAAAAATAAATCACTTCTTGAAAAGTATTAAATTTGTGAAATAGTATTATTAGAAATTTATTGACCATGTTAATGTCAACTTCAGTTCAACAAGTTTGACATTTGTAAACGATTTAAAAAAAAATCACTCGTAATATTTTTATTTAATTTTTTTATTTATCTGCCATGACTAAAAATAAAATAACAAATTCTAATAAAATATATTATTACATTTAATTTCTCTCTAATCTTAATTTATTCGTCAGAAACTAATATACTTAGAATCAATTCAAATTGATAATGTATACCCTTACATTTTGACTAATCAATTCTGAAAACTTTCTATAATAATTTCTAAATATATTATTAATGCAACAAACAATTGACTGTTAAAAACAGTATAGTAGAGTTTGCTTAGATCAAAGATATTCGCAATAAACTAAAATGTACAGAATTAGAAAAAAAATGTTTAACCAAACTTTTTTCGACTATTTTAAAACTTTAAATAGGAAATGCTATATTGAAAACTGAGCGAAACTGCTTTTGTAATGTTTTAGCATAGTTTTACAAATATTCAAACAAAACAAAAATGTTTTGTATCGATTTAAATCGCTTTTTAAAAATGGAAATTTGATGCTAAAACTGTGCTGAAAAGCTTTTCTAAATTAGATATTTGAGATATTAACAAAATCAAAACTTTTTCGGCAAAATAAAATAATGTTTTCATACTTATGATTTCCCTATACAATAATTGCAATCACAAAGAAGAAAAAAAGAAAAAATGTAAGAAAATTTGAAGAAAGAAAAAAGTAATTTTGACATTATTGCATTAAAATGGTGAACATACGATTGCATGTTCGTGTTTAATACAAAATCATCCCTGTTATCTATCAAGTCTTGTAGTACAAACGCCAGGCTCTATATTGCTGCCCTCTCTGATGCTTCACTGAGCTTATGTCCTGCATTAATAACGACCGGGAGGCTTCAGACGCATGCGCGCTGAGAATTAGTTTAGTTACTTCCGGCGACGACGCCTTGTGAATCTGAATCGTCGTCTGATGCTTCACATGTTTCATATGTAAAAATAATATAACACATGATATATATGTAAATTTTAGCATAGTTATTTTTACAAGACCAATCATATATTTTTAGTTTATCTTTTTTTTTTTTTTCATCTCTCTATATTCATTGATAACTTTGATTACTTATTTTCTCTTGGGAGCGGTAATATTTTATGTTGAATCTTATGTTGAATGTCGCATTATCAATATTTAAAGTAAGTTTTTAAATAAAATGTATTAACTGATAATAATTTGACACCATAATATTTTATATGGAGTTGAAATGGTATCTGTAAAAGCATAATTTATTCAGTAGTATCCTCGAAAAAATATCCAAATACGGTGCCAGTCACTATGATCGTTTATCAGGCATAAATATTTAATTTAACACGAGACAAGTAACTCTGAACAACCTCTGTAAATAATCCATATCAACTCGTAAAGTATAAAATTTCAGCGAGTAAGTTTTCTGTTAAAAATGCAAAAACATTTATGATCTTCGTTATCATCAATTTGCTGGCCATGTATAAAAAAGAAAAATCAGAAATTTCACTGGTATCCACAATTTACATGCGACGAACGACAAAAAGCTATCATTTGCATATTCGGCAAATCGCTATGACAGTATCTATGGAAATTTGGCGTTACAGCTCGTAGCTATGAATACCGTATCGGGTGTGTTATCAAAAACATTTTTATTTTTATTCTTCCTTCTGGCTGCTCTAGACGTGTCATATATTATTTCCTAGTTCAAGTATCATAGAATATAAAGATAAAATGTGGCTATTATATATATATTATGCTAAAGAGGATAACGCCTTTATGTTCTATTGGAAGATATCGTCCACTATACTTCACCGAACGCATTAAAATCTATCACTAAGTCACTAACCTTATTTCATTTACATACCGTTTACCATAATTTATGCCAAACTTTTAATGTCAAATATATTTTTATGCTCAATTCATAACCTCAAATTCGTTTTTGAGTAATCATAAAATAGGACTTCAGCTTTAGATTTCGTTAATAATTAATATTGATTTCAATTAAAAATAAATTTAAATTTAATTGATTGTTATGGCTGAATAAAATATAATTGACTCCTTTGAACTTTAGTATTGGCAAAGGTTTTTCTATATCCCATGAGTTGTTCACTCAATCAATAATTAATCAAATTAAAGATAAAGTTTTATTAAAAATTAACCTCAAATATTTTTAAACTTTAAATGAATAACGATTATTATAATATTTATTTTATTTTAGTAAAAACAATTTCTTAAAATGTCTTGTAAGTAAACTTGAGATAAGCAATATTGAATAAAGTTATTTTATAGTTGGTAATAAAGTAACCACAGCCAAAAGATATAAGTAGAAAAACAAATAGCTAGTTTTTTTGTTAAAGGTCGATACCATTAAAAACTTTGATCTTTTCTCATCTTAGTAACAAATAAAAACTTTGGCACGCCACTGAAAGCGTCGAAAAAGGGTTTTACGACGTTCGATTTTTTACTAACGTTATCAACATATAAAAAGTTCTTGTACACATTGGCTGACAACGGTAAAGTTTGCATCAGTCGTTAGTGGGAAGCGTAGTTCTTTAAAAAAACACTAGGAAAACCACAACGAAATAAAATTATTTCTATATATAACATTTTGTACGACTAACACTAAAAATAAACCACTTACTGCAAAATGTTCTCTTTTACTTTTACTTCCATATTAATAAAAAAGTTAATAAAATATTGTACAGTTTTTATTAAAGTAATAAATATGAATTTAAATCCTATATATTTTTCTATTTATAATGAAATAAATTATACAAAAATAATTTAAATATGTTTTTAATGTGATAAAAATTTTAAATTTGTGGTTTATTAACATCACATATAAAAATAAAGTATTTCTATTAAAATTTCTAAAATTATGCAAAATTTGTAATTATCGAAATTTGTTCTAATGTTGACTAAGGAATAATTGTGTAAATATAACAAATCTTATTAAAAACTATTGCAAGGTTTATAAATAAATTATTTAAAAATAGTTGGAATATGTTTTTTATATAACATAACTTTTAAATTTGACTGCGAGTTTATGGTATATTAAAAAAATGAAGATTTTAAGATGAAACTTCTTAAATTATGGTAAATTTGTAACGGTGAAACGAAAAAACGACATGATAGTTGCTCGCGCAAGGCGAGATTACAATTATTGAAAGGTAAAGTGTATTTAAAAATACCTTGTGCATGTCCAAAACTTTATTTAAAAAATTTTAGACTAAAAAATAACTGGTAACGGAAGTAACTATACGGAGAAATTTAAATAATCTAAAATTGAAATAAATAATATACTTTAGTTGAAAAAAAAAAAAAAAAACAAAAATAGTGAAATGATAAAAATGAAGTACCGCTCTTGAATGGAGTATACATAAAAAGAGTGATACAGAAATCCAAATCCGGGATAAATTTGGAATTTTTTGCTTTGGTGGAGTTTATAATAGCGGGATAAAAGATATTTTCGTTTCGTATTCATTACATTACGACTGTCCCAGGGCTGGTATATAAGGGGATGAAATGTACCGGTTATATGCGGTTAGTCAACGACTACGGAAAAGCTATTATAAATATTCACAATAACGACATTGCCGAATGTTTTGTGGGAAATTCAACAGATGAACTGAGGACTGAAAAAAGATGCAGTGCCGGAAGCAATCGGGCTCATATATATTTTATGTGTTAACACTGTTGGATATTTCGAGAATATTTTCACAGAATGTTTCAGAACAATAATATCATCAAAATCTACATATTTCGATAGTATTATTTTCATTTTATATTGTATTTTTAATATGCACATATATTACACATTTTACATTTATTCCTTTCTCAAAAAAATATTCATAAATATTAGACATAATAATTTAAAATATTTTTTTATATAATTTCATGTTGAAATGAAACACGCAAAATATTTTAAGTATAAATTTGAAGCTGTATCATTATTTTGAAGTTTATTATTGAAATTAAAATTTTAAATTATTATAATTATCATTTAAAACATTAAATTTGTTTTAAAACACACTGTTCCTTCATATAAATATAATTTTCAAGTTCACTTTAAAAAGTTAAAGCCCAATAAAGAATATTAAATATTACATTAAAAAAAATAATATCAGAATGAGCAAGCTTCGCTCAGAATTATGGTAAACTTTTATTTTCAATACAAGATCTTAATTATGCAAAAAAAAATTTATGGTAAGAGAACTTTAAATGTTTCTGGCTTCTTAATTTTGAAACATAACATATTCAGGCTTGTCAAAGTATATTTTGTACTCACTATAAAGTTTACCGATGATATCAATCTTAATTATTGGACATATTTATTAAGTTGCACAAGTATTGCTTTTTCTTTCAATCCTTAATTCAGATTTCGAACCTTTTATCATAAAGATTATTGGTTGAAATAATATCTTGTGGCAATTTAATTTTTTTCATAATATTTGTAAATTATTCTCCATTATCTAGCTAGAATGTCACTGTCAGGCTGTATAAATAAACTGTAAAAAGGGCTTTCAGTCGACTCTTTCTAAAGGTGCTCGAATATTCCTTCACTCGCATTCACAAGCGACAAATCACAATTCAGGGTTTAGTTTACCCTTCAATCCTGCAGTTTCCGCGCGCACCCGAGCGCTTAAGGAGAATTTTTTTTTTAATATATGGTGGGAAGAGCATCTTTAGACAGATTCGACTGTAAATTATTTTTCCCGAAAATGAGACCCTAACAGATTAATGCGACCCAAAATATTCCTAATCTATACTATCAATATTTAAAGCTGCTTATTACTTTTTTCAAATAAATATTACAAGATAAATATAGATATAAAAATAGCCTTCATTAAGTCACGGTATCAATCAGTTATAAATGCTGTAACTAACTATATTAGTACCATCAATTAATCGTTCAAAGACCATTTAAATTAAATTATATAAAATAAACTTAAAAATAAAACTCTTTATTTTACTAACAAACAACCAATTTCATAATCTAAACAACATTGTTGTGTAAAATAAAAACTTAATTCACCACGTTTTTCCAAATTACACAAAGACAAAAATAATACATATCAGCGAAATAAATTTAAACTAATTAATAACTAGTTTTATAACTTACAAAAAGCTATAATCTGATCATTAATTTTATTACGTGTGAAAGTGAAACCATTAAACAAAAACTGTAAAACATGTAAAAGATTATAAAATAATTTAAAATCGATGTTAACTTCAAATTTAATGCGAAGTTTTTAAATGTAAGATTTAATGCTATTATTTTTTTTTCCAAATGCGTCATCACATAAATTGTTAAAATAAATAATAATTAATTTTAATTTGTTAAAATATTTAAACTATTACATAGCTTTGTGAGTTTGTGTAAACATTAAATTATAAATGAAATTTACTTTGAAAAGATTAAGTTATAGTTATAAGAATGAAGTCACGTGTATATTTACATCCAGTGTTAATTGTAACTTTAGATAATTCTGGAAAACTTCTGAATGTACATTCAATGTTTCCATAACTTCCAGGAAACGCAGAAAACTAATTTATTTAATGATTTTTGTGGACTATACCGTTTTTAATGATGACTTTTAACACATAATTTATAAAATACAATAATATATATTAAAATTTGAAATGTTAGATAACATTTAACATAAAAGTAAATATAGAAAGACATATTTTACATTGTAACTATAATAAATTATATTTGAAAATGCGATATATTCATTAAATCCAATTTTAACATTTTAATGTCTGGTGAGTACAAATTTGCTGTAGACAAATAAAAAGCATATATTGATTGTTACATAAAGTATATTTATAGTGTATTTGCTTTTAATGATTTAAAAGTACATATAATGTAGACCTAAAACCGTAGCTATAAAATACATCTAAGTGCACTTTAATACGTGAAGATCATAAAAGGGTTATTTTAAATTCTGTACACAGTTTGTACGTGAGAGTTACGCGAACACAGAAAGTTGAAATTTTGAAGAGAGCAATGCAGGAATATACAAGTGTTTTACTTTTATTTATTTTGTTTTAATATATTTTTAAATTAAAAACTCTTAGTCTTCATTTTACTAGAATTTGAAAAGGAACAAAATGTAATTATACAGTTCAGTTATACAGTAGAAATCACATCGCTTATAACGATGGCTTTAATTGTTTGATTTTTATAGAAAAATGTTAAATAGTATTGGATCTCAAAAAAAAAATGAATCTCAGTTAATTTCTTAATGATTTAATTGGTGAATTTGCACAGAAAAAAAAAATACAATAACAAAAGCTTATTTTTTTTTGTTAAGGAAGAGAGGCAATTTGAATGTTTTTCCCAGGGCACAAAAAAAGCTAGTTACATATAGCCCTATACATATGTATATACTAGGTATGTAACGGAGGTGGTTTTCTCAGAACCGAAGTCGGAGTCGGATTTTTTGATTTTGGTTTATCGGAATCGGAACCGAAGTCGGAGTCGGAGGCGGTGTCACAGGTGGTGACAGAAAAGATATGTTTTAAGGGCAAATAAAAACAATATTCAGTTAAACTTTTTATTTTTAATTAGAAAATAATAAATCTACACAGGCGATGAAAATAAAAATTAACATATTTTCAATAACAGTTAGCAAATTAAATCAAATGAATTGACTCTCAAAGTGGAAAAATATATTTAATAAACAAAAGCTTCGCAGCTTTGTTTTCGTTTAATCTATTTCTTAAAGTGTCATAGATTAGACCTCCGATTTAAAAGTGTCGGAGCCGAAGTCGGAACCGGAAGTATAAAAACAATCGGATGTCGCGACATATCGGAATCGGAATCGAAGCTCCGTAACATCCTTAGTATAGACATAATATTATTTTAGTTTTGTTTATCTATTTATTTTATTTCTTTTAATAAATAATTAATTGTTATAAATAAATGACGTTTTTTGAAAAATTTTTACTTCCGCTTTTACAGTTCCATGCGTTATCGTTTTAAACGGTTTTTTATTGGACTTCAAAAATTGCATTTATTACTTATAATAATACGAGCGAGGTAGCGTGTTTAAATTTGTTGAGAAACACACAAACATCCTAATTATGCTATAATTTGCAGTAAACAGGTTACTATTTAAAATATGAAATATACGCTCTGTATAAAATTTGCTGCAATGTTAATAAATTTATTATGTTTACATTGTAATTTAATACGTCATTACAAAAAAAAAAAAAATACACAAGAAACAATAGATTATACTTTGGTAAGTATTTATATTATCTGAGAAATATTAAAATACATAAATATAAAGAATTTCGTTTGTACAAGCATCAATTAAGAATAAATTATATTCAAATTATTAACATAAGTTTCTTTTATTTATAAACAAATGCTAAAAACATTGCAATTATTTACGTCATTTAATTATTCTACATCCTGCTTTTGTAACGAACATTATTTAATTACTAGTCATATAAATACATACATACATATATACAGTTTTACAAAGTTTTATTTTTATTAATTACGTTGTTAATCGAGTTTTATTTAAAATTTATCATATGATTAAAGCTCATGATGTTACGAGGGGAATAATATTAAGTGGAACTATAATTGTTATCTAACTTAACACCTTATGTGATCACAAAATAATAGATAATTGTAAAGTACATAAATGCATTCAAGCGATAAAATGCATAATATCTATATTATTTATTGATTGATTCAAGTTCGAACAAAACATATAATGGAAAGAATTCATAAAACAAAACAATTATTTATAGTTATACTTAAAAAAACAATAATATCGATTGATTTTGAATGATATTAGCATGAAATGTTTTCTTGAATGTGAATAATGAATTTAATTTATAGGTCGAATAGATTGTTCAATTTTAGTAGGTCAAAGTTGAATTGATTTATATGAACGTGCACAACAAACCAGTCAAGGGTTGAGCATCCAAACAAGAAAAATGATGGAAAATAAACAGATAAGTCAAAAATATTGTTGATACGAAATTGAAATATAACATAAAGTCACAACGGATAAATATTGTAACGACTGAAAAATATATAAAAATAACATAAAATACAAATAGATGCTTCAATAAATTTTATTTCAGTTTTTTTTACATCAAACAAAAGTATAAATTGACTGTTTTGAATTTGAAAAACGAGCTGGAACTTGTCAGATAAGAAATATTGAATTAAAAGAGTTAATAAAATACGAAAATCAAATTAAACACTTTATACTTATAATAAAAATATTACGAAGAAACATGAAATGTCATATAAATTTATAAAGTCATATGAAATGAATAAAAAATTTAAAATGGCATTTTAACGCGACTCGTACATACAGAAACAGTATTCCTTTCAGTTGTCATTCGTATTCAAGAATCTTTTTACTGTGGTACTCTTTATGAGTTTTTAGGTCTCATTTCATATATTATGTAATCCTCCCAAATACCATATTTCAAAAGCAAAGAGACAACTTCGTATTACTTGATATTTTTTTCACTTTGAATAGTGGAAATCTAGGAAGGGGTAAAATCGTAAAATATTCTTCAAAATAATATTTGAGAAGTGAAAATTTTATTTATTCATTCGAAACTTATTTTTCTAGTATGGATTTTTACAGACGGTACATCAGACACGAGAAATAAATGAAAAACAAAAGTTTTTCCATATCACTTGATTCATTTACGTACTATGCATTTTGGACAAAACTTCAAGTCTGATACTTTAAATGGACGTTTAAGATTTAGAATCAATTTTAGTTTTTATATATTTTGTAGTAAATTTCGTTATTATACATTTTTCAAGTCAATAAGTAAAAATAAAATATGTTGCTAGCGATTCTTTTATTTTCTGTCCGAACAAGAGAAAAGTATGAAGAAAACAGGCAATTTTTTAAATTTGTCTAATTGTAAGGGGACAGTGCAACACTTAATGAATCTTTGAAGAAGGGAGGATAAAATAAATTACCAATAAATGAAGGGCAAAGAAATAAATCATTTTGCAGAAAAAATGACAAAATATATTTGTAAATGAATCGATAGCACACGGTCAATTACTCATAATCATTTTTACAATGAGTGTTTACAAATTTAGTGTAATCGCGATACGATAAGAAAACAACTGTTAATATAATCCGGTAAACAGTGCAACGTAACGCCAAATCTAATCCAAATCTGAATTCGCGTTTTGTAGATGGTATTTTTCACATGTTTTTGTTTGTGATTCTGGTTTGTTGGCGATGTGCGTTTAATTACATTTCGACGAAATATAACAAGGATACCTGTCAACGGCAGTAAGCGTGCGGTGACAAATGTTTTACGTGTATGGGTTTGTATATAAAGCAGAAAAAAAGTATATTTTAGAGATAGGAATTTTCATACGTACGTATGTTAGAGGTAGACGTGCGGAAATTAAATTGCTCGAATAACACAAATATCTGTTTTATACTCGTGTATACACAATAAAATCAGAATAATTGCATTTGAAAGATTTCAAATGAATTAACTACCTTTACCTCATCAATATTGTAAAATTATTTCTTTGTTATGAGATTATTTTCTACGTGTTCAGTTGTTCCATATCACAATGGAATGCATAATTACTAATTAACATCTATTTTAATAAATACATACAAAAATTATAAAATAAATTGTATTTGTTGTATATTAGAATTAGCTAATTATTTATTTATTATTTTTGTATTTTGTATCTATATTTAATTATTAATAATTTAAGTTTTTTTTCATTTATTATTAAACGTCAGATTTGTAGTTTTTAATTGATTGTTTCCAAATTATTTTCTTAAATTACAAAAATGTAAAATTAATTTGACAAGAATTTGGAAAATTTTGGTCCTTATATAAATATGGTTGTCAGAATATTTCTTTTAAAGAGAACATGTTCTCTTTTTTATTTTGATTATTCTTTTTTTTTTTATTATGCAAAATTGCTTACTTTTGTCTTCTCTTTTTGCCTCTTCTTTTTGAAATAGCTTATTCTTAAATTTTATTTAATATTCCAAGTAAATGTTTGGTAATTAACAAAAATTTTTAATCCAAAAAAATGAAATCTCTAATGATAAAAAATAATTAAATTTGATTTAAAAAAACCAAACTCAACAAAACAGAAGGTTCTAAAAATACTTTATACAAGATGTCCCAAAGGGTCGGGGTATTTTCGAAGTTTGGAAACCTCTCGAACATTTCAATCGCGAAATTTAATCGTTGAAGATGGTCTGTTGGTTTTAATTCTTGCACAAGCTGAATTTTGTAAGGTTTAAGATGCAAATCCTTCCTTATAATTCTTTGTAAAGACGATTTTCGAACGTTTAATTCTTGACCCTTTTGGGACACCCTGTATATTATGTTAATTTATAAGTTTTGCGATTTATATTATAGATTCGTATTTTTATAAAAATAATTAATTTATCTACAATTTTGCAATTATCTTTTGAAGAAATATGTTTATTGTAATTAATTTCTTAATTTTCTCTTTTTATATTTAAATTGTTTTATTTTATATTACCAGGATTTGTAGTAACTGTCTATATAAATTCAGTTCTTGTTAAAACATGCAAGAAAATATGACCTACATTTAGAATACTTGCATAATCATATGTACTCTATTATTTTAACGGATCAATTAGACTAAATCTATAAGTAAAACAATTAATTATTTCAAGAAACTGGAACAGTATATTATATATTGGAATAAAAGCTTAAAACTGATCTATATATGCATATAAAAAGATGAAAAAATATTATTAGGAGAATGTACGTAAAAATAATTATTCAGAAACTTCATAATGCATTTATCATAAAATTTTCCAACCATAAAATAATTCAATATAATATGACATTAATTAATCTGAAAACTAAAATTAATTCGATATATTAAATTGCAATAGCTTGACAGGCACTTGAAACGCTTGTCAGTTTTCTTTGACAGTGGCATGTTGAGACACAGCTGCCTTTGGTCTCTGATGTTACGCATATTTCATTTGTTCAGAGTGAAAATACAAGCAAGGAATTAATTTCAACTTTCTGATCATCATAGCTGTTGCTTTTAACTACATTAATAGCGCAGTGTAACGAACAAACTTTTTATATAAATATATTGGCATGTAATAATTCTTCATTTATATATAATTTTTACATTACTGAAATTATATTCTATAATTTTAACTAGAAAAAAATACTTTTGAAAGAAACTTTTATTTGTTCCAGTAGATATTTTATAAATTTCAATATCAATATTTAATATTTATGTGTAGGTGTTTGTAAATTTTACGAAGTAAATTCCATATTACAGAGAATCTACCGCTTGAGGCAAAATGATTAAATACACTTTTTGTTTTGACACCTACGCCTCTAACGACATGAAATAAATTATACGCAAATTATTTTCTCTGGGTTCCACATGAAAAACAACCTATGTAACCAATGTAGAAGGTTTTGGGGGATTTAATATCAAAGAAATGTTTAATATATTAATTACTTTTTCTAATAAAAATATTTTTAATACAATATAGTTTTTTCTTTTTAATTTAATATAATTTTTCGAAAAGAGTACCAATGACCGAAGAAATTACAAAATAATTATTTAGGTTCATTTATTTGGTTGTTAATATCAATAAACGATGCATTTGTTTTCGCGTTCTTTTTATTATTTAAGCTGTAAAACCTGTTCCAAGTGTAATAGACAAATAAAATGTTAAAATTAATAATTGAAGAACAGTTTTCACTTATAAATTTTTTTTTTTATCTGATATGTGTCTCATCACACACAATTAATTCAAATTATAAATGCTCATAGTTCCTTCTTACATAAGAAGAATATTTTTGACATAACTAATTATACATTATCGCTTAAAATATTTTTTAAAAACAAACTTTTGATAATTTGAATTTAAAAATATCAGTTCAATACGCCACCTATCCAAGCGCCTGAAAATTATGGACAGCCATGATGTTTTTGGAAGGGGACTTAAATGCCGTCAGTATGTAGCCATCTTGGATGGCGTTAACAACGAATTTGATTGAAGAAAATTTTTTCAACAATATAAGTGAAGTGAAGTGCATCTAACGTAACAAGTGAAATTATTTTCAATTGGAAAATTAATTTGCGCTTTAAATTTTCGTGAGTTAATGGTGTTCAGTGTTTGTGTTCAACTTTTTGAAATAGTTCTTCCTTTGCATGAGTAGTTTGTTTGTATTGTATTTGTAGTTAAATGTTTATTTTTTTATTTTTAATTACTAATACTATTTTTTTTTTTCAGTTTTGCTTAATTTTTATTTTTTTAATTTAAAAAAAAATATTTTTTTTTCTGATTTTAGTCAAATTTTTTTGCAGTTAAATTAATATTAAATAGCTAAACAATTACTTTGAAAGGAAGACTTTAAAATTTTTTGCCTACTGATAATTTTTTTTTTTTTTTCAGCATAACTAATTTTAATTTTTTTATATTTTTTTTAACAAATATTATTTTCTGTTACAGGTGCAATAGTAATTAATAATTTTTTTCAGTTATTATTTTAATTTTTTGACACTCTCTTCCTGCTAATTTTTTGACCTTCTCTCTTGCATTTTTTCAGGATTTTTATTTTTATTTTGTTTTGACTAATCTAATTTTCTGTTTCAGGCACAATACTAATTAAAAATTTTTTTCAGCTATTATTTTAATTTTATAACACTTTCTCTTCTTGCTAATTTTTTGACCCTCTCTCTTCCTGCTAATTTTTTGACCCTCGCTCTTCCTGCTATTTTTTTTTTTTTTTTTTTTTTTTTTG
>CM008234.1:5373705-5391289 GCA_002278615.1 Pogonus chalceus
ATTCAGACGAATCTTCCTTGAAAACAGACTAATCGTTTACTGAATATCTGACGAAGGTACGGTTCACAATGTTTGTTTTCCACAGTTCGCTTTGTTGTAGATTCTAATGATTAGACCCGGTTGGTCCGATTTCTGGTGGCAGGCATTTTTGGGGGGCTGGGAATTTTTTGGGCAACTTGTGTTCGCGGCTTGTTGCGTTGCACTTTTCAATGCATGTTCAAATAAATATTTTCTTTTTAAATTTTGAATGATTGAAAACCTTCCTCATATTGGACGGAGAAAAGGTTTTTGCGAAAGAGAGAAAAATATATGAGTTTTAAATGTGTTTAAATGATTTTTGAGTGAGAAAATGCTTTAAAGTTTAATGCATGCATAATATTTTAAATATAAATGCATGTCCAATTCATTTTTTTGTTAATATTAATGCATGGTCCTGCAAAATTTTAAAAATATAAATGCATGTCTAATTCAATTTTTTTGAATATCAATGCATGGTCACTTCAAAATTTTTAAAAGATTAATGCATGTTCACTTAAAAAATTTTTATTTGAATATAAATGCATGCTTGAATAGTATTTTAAATTTTGAGTGTGTGGTGCATAAATGCCTCCCTAGATCGGCCTGGGGAGGGTTCCCTGCCTATGTAGAGCGCGACCTTGATGTGGTGGCAGGGCTTAACTTCTTTTAAGATTTTTGATTTAGTTCAAAATTCTTTGAGGAGGAACTAAGGAGCTCTATATACTTTTTTATAATTTCCAAAACATTTTTTTTTCAATTATTCTTAATGTAAAATTACGTATACTTAACTAACTAAATAATTTTATTTAGTAGTTACATTTTCAAATTTAAATTTAAAATTGAAAATATTTATTTCCAAATATTTTTAAGTTAATTTTTATTGCAAATGAACTTTTTTTTCTTACATTAAAGTTATATGAAATTTTAAGAAATCATTGTTTACATATCCGCAGAATATTAAATGTAAATTTATTAAAGCCTTATACTAAACTATTACAAGAAAAAATTGAATTTATTCTATTTAAGAAATAAATCATTGTTATTTAAACTGATAAAATGATTTTTTTAAATTTTATATCAAGTCAATTTTAAATTTGCAATATAATTTTTCCTCAAAGTCAATACAATAATTAATATTATTTAATTGAAACTCTATATATTATATTTGTTTAAAAATTGTAGTTTAAAATTTAATATTTGTTTACAAAAAGAAAAATTTAAAAACATAATATAAGTAATACTTAAATAAAAACGTTTGTTAGTAATATTAAAAAAGTTTCACAAGTAGTTATCGTTTCGTTCTTGTTATTATCATCAGGTAAAATATAAAATTTAAAATGTAAATTAGTTTTTAAATATTAGACGAAATTACCTGATTTGTTTTTTGTATATCTAAATTTTCTAGAATATTTATTTTTAAACCGTTCGCACACACAAGCAAAACTTTTTGGTTTCCGTAATAATAATGGCCCTAATTTTTAAAAATAAGAAGGAAAACCAATATTAAATTTATTATTTTCGATTCATTTTAAATGTTCCATTTCGATATGTTTTAAGAAATCATTTAAAAAAAGCCCGCGCTTTTTTTTTTGTCAGAGATAATTATCCAAGTGTTTATAGGTATATTATAGTTACAATATTTTTCACAAAGTACCAATTAAATAAATATGTGTTATTATTTGGTATAAATACTAATATGGGTGTATCCAATAGAATAAAAAAGAAAGTCATTTATTAAGAAGAATAAACGACAATTAATTAAATGTAGGCAATAACTCTTATGAAATGTTTGTTTATTAGAAAGACCCCTGCTAAGATCAACATGTAATAAAGAAAAATTCACTGTTGGTAAATATAATTTATATTCATATTTCTTTGCAATGATGTAGAATTCAATGTAAACAAATAAATTTTAAAACATGCTGTGTAAATCGTTGAAATTACTTCCACACCATTTTAACACCTGCAAAGTATATTTGTACCATTTGTCATTTGAAACAAAAAGGAGACAAGTAAACGATGCATGCTTTATATTATATCTCTCGCGTTTGGAGAACTCAAGTAAATTTAATCTGAGGACATTTAATAATATTACTTTTCTAAAGCGAACAAAAACCTCATTTAAAATATTACCTTTATGATATCATATATACCCAAAGCTGTCTCAGATATGCTTCGTTAAAATTCTGGAGAAAAAAAAATCGGGTTTCTACGTTTTAGTACAAAGGACAACCAGGACGATGAGACACACGGAAATAAAAAGAAATTAAGTATAAAAAATTCTCCCTATATTTCCTGTATTTCCAGCTTATATGTTTTACTTTTGTCCTTTTTTTTTTATCATTTCTTCTCATGCATAAAGCATTTTATAATAAGATACATTCAGCGAAATAAACTGTTATATAGAAAATTTATAATTTTTATAATTCAATAGTTTTTTTTCAATTCTAATCAAAATCTCTTTCAAAGTATTCCAAAAGCTTATCATTTATTTTAATTTAATTTTATTGATTTATGTTGTAGTCCGCTTTTTTGAATATAAATTCTTATTTACCTCTAATTTTTTTTTATTCTGGCAATGAAATTAGTAAATATATAGTATTTTATTTCAGTTAAGAACTGGGTCCAATTATTAGATAAAATTAATAGAATTTTACTGATGTAGTATCAGATGCAACAAATTGGTTATAATTTAGGTTGATTGGTTTTTTTTTTTTTTAAATTGTTTAGAGATATCGGGTATAGCGCCGAATTTTTATTATTGCAGCTGGATTGTGCATTAATGTAATGAAAAATTCAAACTATGCAAATAATAATCGTACATTTGTTAGATAAACGAATTAATATGATAATTTTACATTTTCCGTTCAATTTTTTTTTGCATACACTATATTTTATTACGACCAACTTTGCTATTCCCAGGCTTCATCGCTATAAGCAACTGCAATTAATAAATTAAAACAAGTTTTTATTTAAACTTTGCTGAGATGGATTTCAGATTTAAAATGTTTGTTAAATAATAAAGGAACAGTAAAAATAGTATGTAGACTACATTTATTTAAAAGCGTAATTCTAGAAATTGTCATTCCGCAAAAAACCATTTTATTTATAAGGCGAGAAAAAACTTATATCCAAAGATATACAACCTGAGACATTTGAAATCTCAGAAACGGTTGTTTCAGACAAACCAGCTCGTTTTTAATCAAGGAGAAAAATTTCACCTCTAGAGTCTGTCACATTTAAGAGTATCACTTGGTAAAGTAGACTAAAGAAAAAAAAAAGTAAGTATAACTTCCAAGCTACGACGCGTTGTCTTCGTCGCTTAAATCCATCCGCAGTTTTTATTTTCCCCACTTTTTTGTTGACATGTTGACGGGTTATGGTTCATAGCGTTCGTTTATAATAGCTCAAGTGTTATTTGGGGTTGTCGAACTGTCTATGAATGTATGAATGTATTATCTTTTCTTGTAAATATTCCTTATTTGAATCTTAAATTTATACCATGATGTAAGAGCTTTTATATTTACATAAACTTACTTTGATTTCAAGATTTATTTATCAACTCAATTCAATTTCGTTTCATTTAAATGCTACACTTTGAACAAAGCAATCTCTCATATTAATTCCACAAGTCAGTTAACATTTTATTTGAAGGTTATGTTCGTTCTAAATTACAATTTTTTTTTTTTTTTTAATAACAATGAATCGTTAAAATAAAAATATCAAAATAGGCACACATAAATTTTTCATGGTTGAACGTGTTTACCAGAAATGTAAACTTCAATTTAAATCTGCGATTAGGCAAAATGTAAATTTTCACCACCAGCAAATTTACATTGAACCCGTAATTAAACGAGAGCAGCAGTCGGATCTCGGACATTCGGACCTGGAATGCGCGCACTTTCAAACAAATCAAAATAACATCCGGTTAACCGGTATCCGGTGCGGTTGAGTGGTGTTGGTTCACTTCCGCTTAGATTCGTTTAGATCGTTTTAGTTCCGGTTTGATCTGGTGCGTTCCGGAGCGCTGACTGTCGATACAACGCAGTAGTTTTTATCTTTGTAATTAAAAGCTTAGTCCCAAAGGTATACTCTGCATTTTTATTAATTTTACGTTTCACTTATATGTTGACATTTCATTTTAACAAACAGATTTCATTTATTAAAGCTTCAATCAGTACAAACAAATAACATTTATAAAAAATAGAACACTTTTCTCAATAATGATATCTACAAACTAAAATAATCTCAAGTGTTTTATGTAGATGAAAGGCGTAAATATTTACGTAACACAAAATAACACTAAAATATAGGTACACTTAATATCTTTAATAATACGGTAAACATTGCTCGCTTCAAATCGATATTTCTCAACAACGTTCATCATCTACGAAACAAGATGCCACCCACGCAGTCAGAAAAGAATCATTTATTCTGCGCACGGTCCGACGAATTTTCTAAGTTTACTCAATTAACTTAAGACAGATGCGATTTGATCGGTACTGCTTTATATTGTGAAAACGAAAGCGAAAATCTCATTTATTATTCATAATGATCAAAAACATGTATATCTTGGAGACAAGCCTACTTAATTATGGATCAATTAAAATGCTTTATAAATGTGAATAAATATTAATAAAAACACGTATATAATATGGAACGAATTTTGGTGGAGGCGCCAGCTTTTACAATTTTGTTATATTAACTTTGTGTGTAATAAAAAACGGTTTTATTATTTAATGTTTATTTTTGTGTAGGATTTAAAATATGTGACCTTTAGTTTGGTTGGTTAAGAAGGTGTATCAAGTTTAAAATTAACAAATATTACTTTTTTATAGCTCATTATTCTACATTCTACGGTTTTGAATAATGCTATCACAATATTTTATATTTTAATTGGCTACAGCTTTTAAATAAAATTCATTAATATTAATTAAATTTGTTTTTCAGTTTTCTAAGCTTTATATTTTTTATATGTTAATTTTAAAATTTTATTATTAAAATTAAATAAGATATTTTAGTTTAAAAATAAAAAGATATTTAACCTCACTAAATTATAAAATAAAAACAAGTTCCATATTGATTCTTTCAAAAAATAATAGTAATTTATGCATCTCGGGAGTAAAGTGGTGGTTTAAGCTCGGGAATGTAAGTAATAAAAAATATAATTTGTTTCTGTCTCGATGAATGTACCAATATTAAGTGTTTTAAATTTAATTTATATTTAGATTATTTATTTAAATCTAAATTAAATAACATTATTGATAATTAAAAAAAAAAATAAGATAAAAATTAAATTTAAGAAACTTCAATATTGGCACATTTAACGTGACATACAAAAATTCTGTTATACAGAAGGAATAAAGAACAAAAAATTTTCCTGGATAATTAAGTTACAATTTATATGTAAAAAACTAGCTGCATGATTTTTTTTTTTTAGTATTAAGGATATAAAATACAAGAAACTAATTGCTTTTTCATATTTTTTACCCTGTCTTTGATAATGGATACTTTATTTAAATAAAAAATGTGAAAAAAAAAATTAATTTGTTCAATTTTAAGTTTAATTTATAAATTTTTTATTATAATACCTATAAGATAGAGTCTGTTATGTCAAATTATAAATGCAGCAAAGTATTTTAATTAAATTTTAAAACATTTTGTTTATCAAAGGTTCTAAATCTGGTTCATATAAATCATTTCAAAATCGTAGAACTTCATCTAAAAATAAAAATTACAAGGTATTGTTTTATTTAAATACTTTTGTTAGCTTGCTTTAATCAATATAACAAAATTACGGTATAATTCAATTGATTTAAAACCCGAAATTTAAAAACAACTGGAAAACCAAACAAAACAATCCGAATATTTATAAACACATATTATCTTGTACATAAATACATATAAACAAGTGAGTTGTATATTACATGAAAACATGTAAGGATTAAAAAAGAGAGCATAAATTACTGGTGTGCATCACTGCTCATTCACTGTGCGACTAAAATAATATTTTATTATTGGAAAGTCAATCGCGCATGCAGCAAACAAACCCACAAAAGATTCAATGTTTAAAAGGATGTACGCAAATATTCTATCGTATATTCCCAGTTTCAGTGAGCCAGCCAACGTAAATCGCTAACGTAACAGCGAATGAATTTCTGTTCAACGTTACAATTATTGTCATCGATCGGGTTTTAAATGTTGAAGCTTAAATTTATAAACTCGTTTGAGCATGTAACATATGTGGATATTTCGTTTAACAGTGCTTGTTACTATGATTTCAGTTGTAATTTTTTTTTACTACTATTTAAAATATAAATCCAGGTTTTAAATATATGTGTTTATTTTTACTTTTTCTTATTTACATATACTATTTTTATTTTTATTATCAAACACAGAATATTTTAGAAGAGACAAACGATTGAATATGATTCAGTTTTAACCTAAAAAGTTCCATACAAATCTAACATATTTTTAATTTAATATTAAGTAACCAGTTAAAGCTTGTACTGGAAAAAATCGACCTTAAAAATTGACTCAAAAGGTCTTTTATAAACAGGTTTGACAAAAATGAACCAATTAAAGATTTTAGAATTTTATATAAAGTTAAAAAACACCAACAGTTAAAGACAGTTAAAATTAGGCACAAAAGATCGATTAAATTAGATTAAAGACCTAGTACGATCAGTTCAAGACCAAGTACAATCAGTTAAAAACCAGTTAAACTATCAATTTAAATTTAGTTTCTATGACAACAATTATACATAAAAATATTTGAAAGAATTGAAACTGGTGAATAACAAGTAAGAACATTCGATTTCAATTATTCCAGTAAATAAAGTCATAAATTTTAATGAACTATAAAAGTAAAAATGTAGTTATTAAATTTTAAAATGTACCTGACTATATAATAAGTATTTAAATTATTTTCAAAAGCATTTAGAAATATTTTCCAAGTGACTAAGTGCATAAAATAGTAATGATACAATTATAAATAAGTGTATTTCCAAGAGAACACATATAACAAATTTTATTTCAGATTATATACCCAATTTCTCAACAATAATTTTCAGCCATGGAATGCTTAAATGAGCAATTACTCTGCAATGAATTGTCGTATGCGAAATTACTGCAGTTGCGCAATCGTGCACTGTAATTCTGAATTGTGCAAAGAACTGCATAATTTGCTGCGGCTTTCAGAATAGTTTTACAGCGTAACGCAAGTTTCAGGACTTTATTTCATGTGATACTATTCAATTTACTTGCTTTGTAATGAAATAAACATAATTATGCCAATTATTTGGTCAATTACCTTCATATTCCATATATTTCCTAATGAATTTACATATTTAATGATCATATTAATTAAACAACAACCTTTGCATCAAAAATATTCATTATTATATCACAACTGCATTTCAAACTATATTAAACTTGTTTCTTAAAATCAAATTAATAATACTTTAACGATAAGAAACTAAACAAATATATTTAAATATTTATCTAGAATTAATAAAACAAAAATAATTTATGATTAAATATTTAAACAAAAGTATAATAAATGCCACGATGAATAAAATATTATATGTTAATAAGATTAAAATATTTATCTTAAAGATAATTTCTATAAAATCACCGGAAACAAAATAATAATTTATACATCAAAATACCCGAAATTTCCAAATCGTAATAGATAACAACAAACAAACAAGTTAAAACATGAATAATTATGTACATACCTAGCATTTGATTGAAAATCTTGTCGAAATTAACTTCATTCTTCTTTTCCAAGTATTTATGCATCACACTTCTGACACTGAAAAATAAATAATAATAAATTAGAAGAATTTTTCAAATGATATGTTATTTAAAATATACTAAGAATTAAAAATATACGATAAAATCTAAATATACTTTTTTCAGAAATTGAAATTCGCGAAAATTAAATTTTAAGGGTTATTTCCTTATTCATTTGTTTTTTCGTGAATGACATCGACGAAATAAGGTAATTAAAATGTAATACACAATTTTTAAGAGGATACAGCAACAAATTTTTTTGATTTTTGTTTCTAATTTAATTTTATATTTCATCAGAATCTTTTGGAATTTTATCAAAGAATATTTTTAATGCATTTAATTAAAATATAATTTTAGAAAGACGTTTTATTAATGAAAACATTCTTTTACGGAAATTTTTGATAAATTAATTTTATATGAAATACAAAAATGTAGTGTTTAATTTAAATAAATGGTGGAATGAACAGTAAAAGTTGGTTACAAATGATGCAAATGTAAAAAACGTATAAATTTTATGGCTAGCAAATCCTATCAACAGCTTATCCTGAGGGCTATACATGTTAGTTTCGTGTATGGTAATCGTCCAACGTAGACAAATCCCAAAAAGTAAGTTTTTGTGTTGTTTTGTTGCAGAAAACTTTTTCCCAGATGCAAAAGAAGAATTTATCATCCGATAAAATGTCAGTTGTCAAAAAAGGGTATGGCCTCTCGTATATCACTGTTTCGTTATTGGATTTATTTAATACCTTTTTTGGGATTTTTTATGATCAAGCAATATTATTTGATATCGATGGATATTTATCTCACAGTCAGTTGTTCGGTCATAACGGCCGTGACATTAATAAATACTTGCATTTGCAATTTGCTACATTCAGATTTTTATCATTTTTATATAACTTGTATATCAATAGTATTACTACTTTAAATTGAAAAAAAAAAATTGATATTTAAACGATCGTTCTAGTTTTATAATTAAATTATATGACGTTTCATATCAATTTAATTCCTCTTTCAATTATATCAAATTTCTAACCTTGTTTTTAATAACATTCAGTATTTTAAATTGATTTAATTCATAAAGTACTAAGATTTATTTTTTTGTTTACGCTTTTGTTTTGACAGTTGAATATCGTTTTGTAATGGAAATTTATACACAATAGTTTCAAGTAGTTTAAATATATAGTAGAAATAATTTATAAATACATCGCTTATCACGATAAACCGGTTGTTACGATTTCTATAGAAAATTGTACTGTAGTATCGAATACTACAACATCGAATATTACAACAAATCAGTCAATAACAATAGTGTTTTTTTAATTATCGAGAAATATTGTTTATAGTAACAATTTTTAATTGTAGCAACTGAATTCAGCTTTCATTGCTGCTTGCTGTGTACTAATGTGATGAAAAATTGTAACTTATAATCTTACATTTCTTAAGTATAGCCCTAGTCTTTTTCGATTAATTAAGCCAAATTGTTAAATTTTAACCAATACGATCTCTGAGCCAGATACCAAAGCTTTGAAATGTAATCTTAGAAATAATTTAAATTTCAGGATATGATACATTAATTTCTTGGAATATATGAATTCAAAATTTATACCAGATAATTATTTTTGTTTATCTATTTATTTTATTATTCATTAAAATGAAAATTTGATTAAACATTAACCAAATAAATGATTAACAAGTTTATTTAAAATTTTTCATTCAATTTTTTAAAAATATTGTTTAACGACCATCGATTATTACGATTGCTGTTCCCGTGCTATATTGTTGTTAAGCAATTTTTACTGTATTTAATGAAACTGAAAATATTTATTTAATATATGTCATGAATCATAATATTTAATTGTAATTATGAAAGAAAAATAATTCTATTTCAATATTAATATTAATATATTTTGACATTTTCAATAAAAATAGAAAATTTGCAGTAATAGAGTAAATTTCCAAGAAAAAGAATACTGCCATTATCTTTCCACAAACAAGCGTCGGTATATTTAAAGCAATACCTAAGCAATCATCTATTAAAAAAGATAAAGTCATTTACTGAACCGCGCAAACGATATTGCTGACAACATAATATCGCCTGTTGGTGACATTTTAAAAGTTTCTGGCAAAGATGGCTAAGAAAAAATAAAAGAATTATAAGAACGAGAACAAGTTATAAAGTGTCGGTTTTCTAATAAATCTTAGTTGGTGTTACACAAACAACTTAGCTAAAAGCTCACGTTGTTAACAAACAATATTTTTTAGATTTCAACGTAAACGTTACACATATGAAGATAGATTTTTCTTTTTCTATAATATGTTCTTTAGCCTGAACTCTTCTACGTAAAGAACTTACTTTATGCATGATCTTTATATTGAGTGTCTCGCGTTTTACATATAATGGATTTCAAACCATTTTTCACAATACTTTTTCTACTTTTATTACAACTACGTTGAATATATTCTCGTTTTTATTTTCATATTTTAAAACCAGTAAAAATATTATTAAAATTTGTTATAAATAGGTTAAATTCAGATAAAAATTAGAAACAGTAATTTCATTTATAAAATTGTTCAATTCGTATTTTATCGATTAATTTATAAATATAAGTACCTTTTATACATGTAAATAAAAAAAAAATTACTTCAAAATGTAATACCTACTCAAAAGTTCTCTAGGCGAAGTTTTATTTGATAAGAACTGTACATAATATAGTTGGTTTCAATGCATTCACTCCGTCCGACTAATTTCATATCTTAAATAATTAATTTGCACTTAAAAAGTTACCGTTAAAGCAAAAGTTTACCAAGAGAATCCTTAAAATTTATTTGTGTAATATTAACATGCCTTCGCAATTATTATAAATTATATTCTTTAATTAGAAAATTCCTTTTATCACAAGATATACTCTTCCTAGTGAAACTGTTTTGTTGTTTTAGGTTATAAAATTAAGTTATGACAAATATTCAACACATCTTGATAATATAGTCCATTCATTTAATGCATTAGGTTAATTGAATAATTAGTGAAAATGTAATTATCTTGTAAGGTGGTTCTAAAAGCAATTTATGATTAAATTCATTTAAGTTTAAATATTACTCTTATTTATTTTAGTTTTTCTTTAAAATTTGTAGGTTTTTAGCAGGCTTGAGAGATTCAAATCAAATTGCTTTAAATCATGAGTTAAATCAAAATAAATTAAATTTAAACAAAAAATTAATAATTTTCATTATTGCATATGTATTTATTAAATAAAAAATACAAACAAATCATAGTAAAAAAATAAAAACATGTTTTAAAAAATCATAAATATTTTAATATGAAAATAGAACAATTCAAATAACAAAAATAAAGGAGAAACGTTTATTCATTTAGTGGTACATTATTATTAAAATGTTTAAATAAAAAGACCAGTTTTCCAGCCTTTTCAGTTTCTAATCGGTTTCTCAATTTTGAATGCACAAGTCCAAATGATGAAAAAACTCGCTCAACACAAGCTGAAGACGAAGTGGCGCATAAAAGTGATTTTATAATTTTCAATATTATATCCTTATTTGGTCCTAATTCATCTCATACAATCAAACTCTTATATATTTTTGAATAATAACTGGAGTATTCATAATATTTAAAAATTTAATTCAAAAATACCTGCTTCCATGCCCTTAAAAAAAATTAAAAAAATTAAAAAATTCTAATTTAAATCAAAAAAATCGATTTTTACCTACCCTGGTTTTTAGAAACATTTATGTTAACAACGCAAAGTATTATATTACTTAAATTTACTTTTAAGGTTATTTAATTTATTACTTCATTTGTTTTGTTGGTAGTGTTTTGTTAAGCTTTGGGTATTTCCATTCTTTAGGTACAGCTTAATTCTACAAAAGACCCCTTATAACACTTGACATAATTCTAGATTTTTGCACCGATTTTTATTTTATTATTTGTATTTTACATTTTTTTCAATGTCATTAACAGTTTTATATTATACAGAATTAGTTCCAAAGATTTAAAATCATAGTTTCCATAATTTTATTAATTACCATGACAACAAATAACATGTTGTTTGTGAGTAATGAGAGAAACAAGCATAAACACGTATCGTTACTATTATTATAACAAGAGAAACACACACCGTTTCAAAATATTTTAAAGGATGAACAGGAGAACAAAATGAAATTCCTTACCGCTCAAGACGGGCATTCCTCAAGCAACAGTAAGCAGTTTCAACTGTTATGAAATAATATTACCATGTTGAAATAAATATCTCAGTGAATAAATTATGCTTAATATTGTGTTATTTTACATGGATTCTAATATCGTACGACCATTGAAAACTTCAAAATAGAGTATTGTTTGGTTTCCGAAAACAAAAGATATTTAACTTTGACAAACAATAATACAGAACAATAACAATGAAAGGCCTATGAACTGCAATTTTTTTTATAAATGTGAAGCTGTTAATATTTGATGATTGAGAGTGTAAACAATCATTTTTCTTTTATAATAGAGATTTTTATTCTACTTTTTTTCATTCAAAACATAATACATATTCAAATATTCATAATGAATAATGTTTACCTGAAAATATGGACAACAATTTAAACAATGATATATTAATGAAAAATTTAACCTCATTTTTATTTTATCGTAAATATTATTGAATAAAAAAATACATACATTATGATTGTTTGTTTAAATGGAACTAAGAATATAAAAAAATGTAGCAAAATTTTTAAAATATTGATTTTTAATGTTTATATTTACATATGTATGTATGTAGGCTTTCGAAAATACTATTCTATTGTTATTGCATTTATTTAATAAAGACAAGTCATAACATAATTTATATATTTATATGGATAAATAAATGGATGTAAACAGTCAAAATAAAAATGTTGCCAACCAAAAGCATAACAAACAAATAAAACGGATATCACAAAGTGATATTTAATTAGTAAATTTACTTGAAATTAATTTATATACTTAAACAAATAAATTTGAGGCAAATTGGAATAGTTCATCTTTGATGAAAACAGAAACAAACATGAAGATAATTATTTATTAAGCTATAAGATTGATACATGTTTGAAAATTGTATAAATATTTATCAAATACGTAGTTTAATTAATCACAAACAGCTATTATTGCGGGTTGTGATGTTGTAAATAGAAGGAAGCATCGAAGAGTTCTAAAAGCAATTCAATCAAAACACAGTGTACAATCTGGAATGCTACAAAAACCTTATATCGAAAAAGCTCTACACGGAGTCAAACGTTGCCAAAGGGTAATTATTATAATTTATTCTGGTTTTACTTTGTTGTTTTAGATCCGAGGCAGTTTAATCAAGACGTTTGCGCCCGCACTTCCTGCAGGCATTGTACTACTAATTTCAGCCTAACGTTACGGACTACGGCTGATGTGCTTTAACTTTCCGACAACACTTTTTGCTGGCAACTGATATTGACAAGTTACTCGTATAATTAATCTTCTGACAGACTAAGAAGAAAATACATGAGATTTTTTCATGTTTTTAACAAGTTTTCCAGTTGACTCCAACACTTTTTTTTTTCCAGAGTTACAAGTTACAGCAGGGGCCTTAATTTATAAATTAAATTCCAAAAATTTCGCAACAAATAACTACGTAAATTTCTTTGAAACGTTCAATCAAAATAAAACGAAAATTTTAGATATTGTAATAAGTCTTGTTGCTGTCATAAACAGGTGAAAAAAATTCTAAAACATTTTTAAAACTAATTATCACAATAAAATTGTAATATTTTAAGATTCTTAATTATAAATAACAATTTTGTTAAATGCTATTTCAACTAAATTATTTTTAAATTTAATTGAGAAATCCGACTTATTGCAAAGAGAGATAGCATTGTGTAATTAATTTTGCCAATTAGAAAAATTATCTAGCTTTTTCTATTAAGCCTGACATCAACTAGACTTGCTGCAACGGGTTTGCACTATTTTAGACTAAATATAAAAGCGACAATAGTTTTCTTAAATAACTTAAAGCTTTCCTGACATTTTGCAAAAACCCAAGAGAGAAAAAATTCTTTAAAAAAATAAAAAAAAAAAGGTTATTCGTTTATTACTTCCTTATAATGAAATTTTGAATAAGTTATAAGTTACTTAAAAACTGCACAACAATAACCTTTAATAATTATATATAATAGTCGCCACGAACCAACGTAATTACATAATAATAAGCTGATATTTTACTAAGACATATGTTACTGTTTTGTTCATTGCCATTGCACTGGTAACTTCTTTACAAAGCGTTCATGTATATGCAACAATGGCTTTTTCAAAACACTTAAAACGTTTCGAATCGCGGGACTGCACCATGTAAATGTACAATAATTACGCAATTACATTATTTCGTGGCGACAACTAAAACTTTTATTATTTAAATAAATAATGTGCTAAAGTACAGTTAACATCTAATTATATTTTAATATTGCTTTAAATATGCTTATTTGTTTATTTTTTTAATAAACCAAAAGGGCATATATATATATATATATATATATATATATATATANAAATAATGTGCTAAAGTACAGTTAACATCTAATTATATTTTAATATTGCTTTAAATATGCTTATTTGTTTATTTTTTTAATAAACCAAAAGGGCATATATATATATATCAAGTAATCTTTATAAATGTGCAATAAAGCTGAACATGTTATAAGATCTCTTTTTGTGGTTTTAAACCACATATTAAAAATACATCATTGATACTTCAACGCCGTCTCTTTTATTTGAAATATTATAGCATAAAAACAATTGATATCTTATTTATCTGATGTTTCACATCTATTAATACTGGTTTTATCATGAATTTAGTACTTTTTATTTGTTTCGTAAACTATACCACAGATAGTTTTTAATTTCATTAATGTATCCTATAAATATAATTTATTATTTTTACTTTTAAGAAAGTTTGATTGTTGAGCATTTGAAAATATATTTCGTATCAAAAATATCTGATGGTTTTTATTCAAACACGTTGCAATAAAAGTGGTAAAGTCCGGGTTTTCAGATAAGACAATCTTCGACGGCGCCGTTACTAGTTGATGGGTGTGCGATGGTGCGATCAATGCAACGAAACTTAAATGCAATCTCAGCCCCGTAATAGCATAGAAAATGGAAACGGTGCACACCGTTTTCCGTATCTCGTTTGATGTTTTGTTTCTTTGTTCTCGGTTATTAGTTTGTGCTCCACTGAAAATACAGTTTTCGCGAGCGCCGTCGAAAATCTTTGTGAGAAACTTCAACTATTGGATATTGAGTTGGGAAGGTTTTGAGAGGTTAAGTGCTATATTTATTAGGTTTCAAGAAGAATCCATTATTGGTGAGAACTTTAATCTCCAAAAGGTATTTTCATTTGATAAACCTATTGAAATTTCATCTTAGATAAATCATTTCATTATATTTTGTAAAATATATCCTTCAAACATCTTGTAATAAATATTTTTTTATCGAAAATTCATTTTCAATTTAACATAGAACTTTTTGTTTGTAATAAGGCAAGTAATAAGATAATATAACAGCATGTTACAATATAATGCATTATTTATCTCAAATTCAACAAACAAACTTGATTCGATACGGACGAAATAAATAAAAAATAAAGTACGATTTATATCATGATTGTCATTCTAGGACAATCGTTAGTAATCTTGTTATTTTGTGACGTCAAAACTTTTATAAATCACATCACGATATCATGACTAGACCGATAATGATTTATACATCTTCTATTATAGATGTTGCACAGTTACCGCATTTCTATGAATTATATATAATTCTGTTATTGGATACTTTTTCAAAATGATTGAAAGTATTATTACTTTCTTTAGAAAATAAATAGTACATAATATGTTTTCTTAAATTTATATCATGTGAACTAATCAAAATTAATAATACAACTACGAGTATATGTACTTTGTATGTCACTGTGACGTATATAATGCTGCACACGCACACTAGATCTTGTGAAATATGATATATCATTTGTTTATAACAAAAATTTGAATTGATAAATAACAAATTGTATAATTTGAAATTAACAAAACAAATTATTTCACTTGCAAATTATAAAAATGAAAAGAAAAAATAATATTCAATTTCAAAATGTTGAATTATTCAATTAAAAAACTTATCAAAACCAATTAAAATAACAAAGTAAAAGAATCACAAAATGGAAATTGAAATAAACAAGAATAATTAAAGAAAAATTAAATTAAAATTCTATAAAACTGCATGCAATTGAAATAACAGTGTATAAATTATAAAAAAAAAACATCTAAAAGTTTAAACTATACAGCGGAAAATTCTTCCCATTCTACCAATTTTTAAAAGTTAGAAATTAATAGTATTCCACAGTGCCAACGTAATAAAATGAATAAAAGTAAAATATGGTTTTATAAAGGCAAACTTGAAAACTTTTTAAAACTAATAACTGTGTGATCCCCATAATAGGTTAAAGTTCACAAACCAATGCATGATTCCAGATGGTTAATGTAAAACTGACATGACGATATTATTCTTGTTTTAACTCAATTTAAAACAATCGATAGTATACATATAATACCTTACATATATAATACTTATACATATAGTACTTGAAAACATTCTTATTAATATTTTGCAGTTTGAATGAATTTCAAGTACTCACATAAAACGAAAATATTTTGTATTGATTCAATTTTAAATTGATATTGTTATCGATTATCGTTACGTTATATATTTATTCTATTTTTAATTCTAAATTCTAGAAGTTTATTTATCTTTAACTTATTTAAATAAAAGATATAATGCGACAACACCTTTATTAAACTACATTACAAAATATAATATTTATTTAAACATTGATAGAAATAATATAGAATCTAGATGGCTGATCACATATTGAACAAAACAATTTTGATTTTAATCACTGTACATTGTTACTTCCGTTACATACAAATCAATATAGAACCAGTAACTGTCACTGTTTGTATTTACGATTTTGTTTTATTTTCATTTGTTTTAGCACACTTGATAAATGTACATTTATTTTTGTATTGAACTTGCTGTTAACAAACCAATGCTCACAGAAGTGAATTTTTTTAGCATATTTCAATAAAACAGAAAGCTTTGGAATAATTATTCATTTATTTAACAATAAACTTTAAGGATATAAAAGGTCTAGACACCTCTGCAATATTTGTTTCTTCTATGTATTGTTAATAAAAACGCAAATATTTAATTAAATAGGCAAGTATTTCCTAGCTATGTATTCTAAGTTGTAAATGACTTGTATTACAAAGATTAATTACGAATTTATATTACCTAGTAAGGTATTTTACTTATTACACCGGTGTCTGTTTATTACATTTAATTTGATATAAATCACAGACGCAAGAAGTGAAGAAATTAAAATAATTATTTTATTAACATGTTCCACTTTTTGTAATTTATATTGAATATAGTATAAAATTTTATAATAAATAGGTAATTATTTTAATTAAGAATGTTGTTTTAATGTATATTTAAATGAGCACAGTGCTGTGTGGTCTTTAGACGTATATGGCGAATTAATGATCATAGACTAATTAAGATATGAATGTTGAAATTAAATAAAAATACATTTTTGACCAACCTTATTTGGATTGTACATTTATTTTTGTTGCATTTACAAAAAATATATAATATATGATAGAAATTGAATATAAAGTTATGAAAATAGGAAAAGCGGTCGTAATTTATATTCTT
>CM008234.1:5391565-5402807 GCA_002278615.1 Pogonus chalceus
TATATATATATATGTCGTTATAAACGATTTTTCTGTATTAGTTGCAAAGCCATACAAGTAATTAAATATAACCGCGCTTGACTGAAGACCTGAAGATATGTATTTTTAATTTAATTCTATTATAATTTGTATATCTTGATTTAATTTGTTAAAACTTTTTTTTTTACAAAATATAATATAAGTTTCAAATCTAACTAAAATACTTCTAGGAAATTATGTTAATATATTGCTATAAAAAAAAATTAATATAGATTTTGTTATTTGCGTAAAAGTTGTCACAGTCACCTACAATATGTCCTCCACGAAAATACACACGCAAACAAGAAATAATTTGAATGAAATTCATCGAAGCAAGTTATAATGTTACCTACAACAGGGGATTACATTTTACATTTTGTGTATTATCTGGGGTAATGTATACTACACCACAGTTTCAAGTAAAACAAGTGCGGCTATATGCGATCTTATATATATACACACACACACACACACACACACATACAAACAAATACAGTGTCTGTGTTGTGATACTGGCAGAATTCTCTTATCAAATGTAATTTTGTTAAGTTAATAAAGCTCATGTTTAATATCGCGGTGTAAATGCTCGATCCGACCACTGAAACTTCGTTGGATGCACGACGACTAAGAGATATAAATACAGGAAAAGGTTTTACGCAATATCAAATAATGTTGTCTAAAGTGAAGCTACGGTATTTTAAAATTTACATAATAATTTTATTTGAATTCACGTTTC
Organism: Pogonus chalceus; assembly: GCA_002278615.1. Taxonomy (NCBI): domain Eukaryota; kingdom Metazoa; phylum Arthropoda; class Insecta; order Coleoptera; family Carabidae; genus Pogonus; species Pogonus chalceus. The sequence goes on from CM008234.1 coordinate 5,392,320, forward strand.
AAATAAAAATGCGACAGGATCTCATCTTTCTGTCGCAACCGTAAAACATTATTGAAAAATATCATTTGTAATATCTCCATTTTCTGTTAAAATAAATGTATATACCTTTATTTTTGTATATAACCTAAAAAGTTAATTATATCTAGGAAACGACTTAAAATAATCCAATAAATAAATGTTAGTTTTTACATGAAAACAATAAAAACATGATCATATCCCAAGACATATTTATCCAATTTTTCTTTATAGCTTAACCTCATCAAAATAAAATTTGTTCCATTTACAGAGAATTGTAGCCATTACAATAAACGATGGTATAATAACAGCTCAATTTTGTTGGAATTCTTCCACAAATAACCCATTTGATTTGATGCTGCATTCATTTCTACTCGAGTTCAAACATTACAATCGATTTAAACAATAATTTTCTACATATGAGAGTTTAAATGTACCGTATATGCACATTAGGATCAGCACGCCATTATCGCAAAACTTAACTCACAATGTTTGTCTCATGTATTAGATGAATTATTAATGCTAGCATTTGGGAAGACATGCTATTGCAATCATCTTTGTGCTTAAACTCATGTAGATAAAAGAAGATGTGTGCTTTGTCTTTGCCTTATTCTTATCCCACTTATGTTCTAGCTTCTTATTAATTTATAATTCTATACGCGAAATTCCAAATTAGATTGAGACTTACACTTAAAATTATTATTTTTTTTTTTTTTTTTTAGTTCGAATTTATTGAATACTATTTCTTCTTTGAAATTAATAATGAACAAAAATATATTTTTTCAATATTTAGAGTTAATGATAATGTTTAATAATTTTTATAATAAGATTAAAAATAATAAAGATTTTGTAACAATAGCTGTTGCGGGATGCTGTAGCTTTTTCTCTTTTGATGGTGGCTATTCGGAAGCACTGTACTTAGGTTCACAAAATAATCAATGACACCAAATTTTAATTACAGCTAAATTTATTTACATACAACAATACACTATCTCACATTAAAAAGTTACAAAAACACAAACATACGATTACAAATTATTAAAGTGATGAACAGATTTAAAACCAAAGTTGGAAGAACTATTTTTTGACTTGAATTTAGAATTTGTGCTTGCAAAGAAGACAAGTTCACCCCTGCCACTTGTGAGTAAGAACCAATCCTATTGCAAAACGGTGTCACTTTAACTCCCTAAAAATCATGACAACCAATGAACGTTATCTGTGATGTCATCATGGTCATCTCCCGTAAGTAAGGTTCGGGCTCTGTCCTTCTAAGTAAAAATATGCGTTGTCGGTACAACCCAAAGAAATATAAATTGAATACTTAGACTAATAAAATAAAATAAAATAAAATAAACATGTTGTGTAAAATTACAAAAGCATGGATAAAATGCCGACATGGTGGCACCATGGCTGGGTAAAACCTTTAGATGGTACCGTTAGGTTTGAACCTTAAGATTCCTAAATAAACATGGCACAGCAAGAACTATAAAAGTAATTTAGGTGACGACATCCCGCCCGCCTTGAAAGGAGGTACTTTCAACGCAGCTACACGGCACTTCACTACACTTGGCAGCACTCAATTGTCAATTGGGAGAGGGCACAATTTAACAACTGCCCGTTTAAACAAGCCCTTGGACGTTCGGACGGTTGCGACTCTTATCGCTCCATCGGCACCCGGATGAACCTCCTCGATACGTCCGATCGGCCACTGGAGTGAAGGTTGGTTGTCCTCACGTACGAGAACCATTTGTCCCAGTTGTAGATCCTTGGTTGATGCCTTCCACTTGGTTCTTTCCTGAAGAGTACTAAGATACTCTCGGTGCCATTGCTTCCAAAATTGCTGTTTGAGACGCTCAATGTATTGCCAGCGCGAAAGACGATTGATAGGAACCGTTAATAATTCGGGTTCGCAGTTGCTAGCTAATGAATCTCCAATTAAGAAATGGGCAGGAGTAAGGATTGAATAGTCATTGGGATCATTGGTGAGTGGCGTGAGAGGTCTAGAATTTAAAATTGCTTCAATTTGACTGAGAACGGTAACCATTTCTTCAAACGTTAGTGATGCATTGCCAGTTATCCTAACAAGATGATGTTTCGCGGATTTAACAGCTGCTTCCCATATTCCGCCAAAGTGTGGAGATCTAGGAGGAATAAAATGCCACGAAATATGATTATTTTGTGTAAAGTTAATTATCTTGGTCTTGAATGCTTCTTCAATGAACATTTCATGTAATTTAATCAATTGATTGTTGGCTCCTATGAAGTTGGTCCCATTATCTGAGTAGATGTTAGCTGGTTTACCACGACGACTCATGAAACGTTTTAGAGCAGCGATAAATGCTTCACTTGATAAATCGGAGACTAATTCTAAATGAAGAGCTTTAGTGGTCATGCAAATAAATACAGCGCCATATGCTTTAATAATTTGTAATCATATGTTTGTGTTTTTGTAACTTTTTAATGTGAGATAGTGTATTGTTGTATGTAAATAAATTTAGCTGTAATTAAAATTTGGTGTCATTGATTATTTTGTGAACCTAAGTACAGTGCTTCCGAATAGCCACCATCAAAAGAGAAAAAGCTACAGCATCCCGCAACAATAGTTTTAAATTCAAAAAGATATGAAACATCTAATGATTTTATTTAAAAAAATATGTTTAAACTTATTTAATGAATATTCATTATATCATATAAAAAGAAAATAAATAATTAATCTTATTGGATAGACCGATAGTTTATACAAGTTGTACTAAAAAAAATCGGGTTATTTCCGAAGTTTGGGAACCTCTCGAATATTTCAATCGCAAAATTTAATCGTTGAAGATGGTCTGTTGGTTTTAATTTTTACACAAGCTGAATATTGTAGGGTTTAAGATGCAAATCCTTCCTTATAATTCTTTGTAAAGACGATTTTCGAATGTTTAATTTTTGACCCTTTTGGGACACTCTATATTATGTTTTGTTTATTAGGATGTGATCTCTCCAGCAAAAAAAAAACTAATCTTGTATTATTTTTATTATATTTATAAATATATAAGTAAATAATATTAATGATTTATGAAAATCTACTGATTAAATATAAGAATAACTTATTTTTTCTTTAATTGTGCAATTTTTATCTTAATAAATGAGTTTATTTCAATTAATCCCGTAATGTTCTTATTTTTAATTTGAATTGTTAACATAATTAAGACAGAAATAGCTACAAGTCTTATATTTAATTCAAATATTTCTATCACCATTATTTATTAAAGAAAAACTCTTGTATAAAAAATATAGAGAGCATTAATAAAAAATACAAGCACGCACGGTTAACCAATTTGAACATGTTAGTACCCGTCGCTAGGGCGCTTTAGATATGCAGCAAACAAGATAGAATTTTAAATGAATCGTAGTACCTTCATTTATTCTGCTCCATGCAGAAATTTCTGCACTACAGCCGATATTACTCCGTAAAATGAAGTAACGTCGAGATAATTTGTTTTTTTGTTAAATTTTTCCTATTTAATCTTCAAAATAATGAAAAAAAGGGTTATTGATTTTATGTTTTGTACTAATTAAAATGTATTAGACCCTATATATATATTTAAAAAAAAAAACAACCCTAAGTGTACAGAAATTTGAAATGTGCAAATTCATCATGTTGGTCGGAAACAAATTATCCAATAAACATAGAACATTGACATTAGCATCCTGCAGATACTTACTACATAAACATAGTGTATTGTACTGGTCGGCATGGGAAATCGATTAGCCACATAGAATACCTATTATCTGTGTAATGGTAATTTGATTCGATAAGATAATGGTAAATGTGAATACATATGTATGTATGTATGTATGCAATGAGTGAATGTGGTTTTGTTCGCATAGAAAGTCATTGAATACGCGTGCCAATCCTGATAGAATCTGGTGTGAATTAAATTCATTTTTAATTATCGATAATTTAAGTTCAATTGTCGCACTATTGTTTACTTTGTGCAGCAATTTGTCCATTAACATCAACTTCAAATTATGGAATAATATTAGTTTTGTTAAACGAGAGCTGCCACCATTTTTCTCTGTCATTTTAATAAATAATCTATTCAATGTAGCATTGTCTGGCCCAAGCACTTACACTCAATAATACTAAAGCAAGAAGACAACAAACTAGCAAACACATGTTGAACACGGCAGGGATGTGGTTGTATAATGATGATGGCGTTAGGTTCTTGCGGTTCAATGTTTATGATACGACTTATCAAAACGCCATGTTCGTGGCTTAAATGGTAACACGAGAACTCACCTAAGATGGAGACCTTGTCTCTTATGACGCACGCTCCGGCCAAGAAAAGAGAAGGTGTCAAGCATGAAGAGTTTGCTTATTTATTATTATCTAACCTTAAAATCAAATACATTTTTTCATTCAAAATAAATCTATTTTACAAGAAATTTCATACAAATATTTAAAAATATTTTAAACTATCAACAATTTTATGTATTAAAGACGAAAATAAACCAATTTATTTTGATAAAAACAGTTGAAGGGCATTTGTATTATTTCATAGAATGAAATAAATATTATATATTCATAATAAAATGAAAAAACAATGAATGTATTTTAATTTGATATATCGAATTACTTAGTGTGGTAATGACGACATTAAAAAGGCTATGACCGAGCAAGTTATTTCGTGCGTTTTATACGAAATGTAAATATTACTTTACAAGTATATACTACGTCATTTCGGAGGAGTTCTCATTATTTTTAGCGACGTTTATTGACACATAAATAGATAAACAATACGGGTGATAACTAGTTAATTTCGCTTTTTAAAGAACTTAATACTATTTTAAATAAAAGACATATGCATGTATTAAGAGACAGAAAAATGGTCATAAATCTTATACAGAATCAGATACGTGAATATTTTTATTGAAATAATACTTTACTGACCTTATTTCTGCAAAATTTATTGATGATTGAATATAACATGTTAGTTTTAATCAGAAATATCTCTATTATATAAATATTTTGAAAAACTGACATCAACAGATAAATTAATTGCAGACTTTAACCTTTTATTTTTTAATAGTATTAAAAATGTAAATATTATTTTTAAGCAGTGATATTCAAAAGTTTTATTAAATAATCATATTTTTTAAATAACTATTTTTATTTATAATAAATTCCTACGTCCGATAAATCTTTCAAAAAATTCTTATTCCTAATTTGATATTGATATTAAACTAATTACCTGATATACATACATAAGTATAATGTTTAAATTATTTTAATAATAGAATGATTTATGTTTTACTTACAAACTTAAAAAATACGAAATTTAATTAAACAAGTCATTAACAAACGCTCTAGGTAGGAAATAATCAATCATACAAGAATTAAACAAATCGAAACATAATGAGATATTTAGCGAAAGATTTAAATGAAAACAATTACATATATTTAGTAAATATAATTACCAGTTTCATAAACATTTACACATGTATAAATAGTAAACTATACACCTCGGCAATTACAAAATGATGTAAGTTGTTTTATGATTACTATGTTAACACCTAAATTTAAAAAAAAATGCGTATTACAAGTTGGATTGACAGCAGGCTAAAACGTACAGAACAGATTACTTTTTCAATGTATACAATTCGTTGTGATTAGATAGATAAAATAAACACACGAATTATTTTTATAACTATGTTATGCAATGTTTACAAGATTTTTTCATCATCCTAACATCCTGAAATGTGGATATTCCTATTGATAAAATTAGCTGTATTGATTACATTTTTAATATAATCAAAGATTCGTTTTGTTTTATTTATTTTAATAACTGCTTTTCAAAAATTAATTGATATATTTTGTCTTACTGTATTTTAAAATTTTATACAATATAAAATATTTTATAGCAAATAATATAAATAAATAAATTACATTTTTTCTATGTTTAGACTTGTTTATAACCATTAATAATTGTTCCATTGTCATTTAATTTGTAAAGCTTTAATATAATGTAAGAAATACAAACTATTGTAAACATTAAGATGGCGTCAAATTTAACAACAATGATTCATTAAATATTTAACAAAAAGTATAAATAAATAAATAAATATGAAGGGCTATTTAAGTAATTTAATTTAAAGTATTAACATCATTGATTTGTTATGTTAAAATGTCTTATTTTATCCTAGAATTTAAATATTTTAAGCAAATAAATTAAATTCAATGTATTTAATATAGAAAAGTACTTAAAACATGCTAAATGGCACCATCTAGAGACAGCTTCTTGAACTAACAAGAAAAACTTCAAATCTTAGATTTACTAATTTGAAAATAAAAAAACCAGGTAAAAAGTAGATCATTAGCATCTTAATAAAACTATTTCGTGTAATATTTAATATATTTAGGATAAAAAATATTTATTTCAATATACATGTTATAACTGGCAAACTTAGCCACAACAGAGTGGAAAGATGGTGACTTCTGGTACTTGTGGTCGCAGGTTCGATTCTTCGTTTGTTGAATTGTTTTTCAATTTTATTCTATTATTTTTTGCCATTTTTATAACAAAAATTTACGATAATAATTTTAAAATAATTAATTTTAATTTAATTGAATAATATATTTATAGATATTGCATAAAACAATGATTTAATTTCCCATTCTTAATAACTAGCACACATTAAAACACAATCAAATAAGCAACATTAAAAAAAAACAATTTGATAATTGTAAAATAGAAAAAGAAAACAATGAATAACTCAATAAAATGGGTTGAATTTTACGTCAGCATGACTAGTACAATAAAATGTTATCAATTACAATACCTCATAATACACGTTTGCATATTTTTTCAATACCAGCATCAAAACAATAAATCACAATTGAACAGTTTGCTTTTATGGCAAGTCAATATCATCTACTTTGATTTTGCATAAGAGGCTAAAATTGATAACATTTTATAGATATTGCTGTTTGAAATAAAACTTACTTATAATTATTCAAATATGTAAATGTATACGGACAATACTTACTCATTTTAAAAGGTAGATTCTTGTTCTGGTTAATTAATCAAACTGACATATTGAAATGAATTTTAGCTCTATATAGATAACGAAAAGGTATTGCAGTATAAACGTATAAAAATGAGAGTAAGAATAAATATTAATACGACTACACAGCCAGCTATGCTGGCAAACTTATTTGATAATAATCTGAACAGTACAAACCTGCTGTAAGCAATTCTGGAATACTTGAAATAAAATAATAATTTCAATCATTCTTGTTTATGTTAGTTTAAAGTATATTATATGAATTAATTACTTTAATAAGTATTATTATTCAGAGTAACGTCGAGAAAATCGTTTAACAATCGAATTTAATAAATTAAAACATATCATTTATTTATGTTACATAGTTTTATCACGAAAACTGCAGAAATATTATTTATTTAATTAAGAAAATGGTAAGAGTCTATTAGTTTTATTCTAATATACATTAGAATAAGTAAGCCCCGCTACCACGACAAGGTTGACTCTCTTCAGCAGGGATGTTTCAAACAAAAATTGAATATACTTGGCCATTATTTTAAATATTTAAGAAACCTAGAAATGAAATAAATAACAACATAGTTTAAAAGATCAGAATTATAACAAATGAAAAATTAAACAGAATTGCTAAAATTGAAATATATAATTACAAATTTTAATAATACTATTAAAGAGATTTTTACCTTAAACAAACAAAAGTAAATAAGTACATAAATGCGTCATAAAATCATTATATTCTTTGTATTCATATATATAAGTCTCTTTTAATGTGCCACAATTGTTGTCAATCCAATTTTATTTTAATTTTACTCACTAAACACACCATTTAGATAAAGTAAGTAGACGGGAATTCAGATCCAGGATAAAAAAAACAATGGGAATCAATGTTAAACAAATAATTCTTGGGTATAAGTTTGTTACGACCCCATATGTGAAACGTACTCAGATGCTGTACTGGTTTATTATATGGAACTACTCTCAAGGTGCACCAGCAATTAAAATATTTTAATGATAGTTCGAAAAATTAAGATTAAAAGAGCAAAATACATATTAGAATACATACTATTCTAAAAGTAACAATAAAAAACATTTTCGAAATAAATTTGGAAAAGCATGCGTTGTGAAGATTTTATTGTCAGAGTACCTTGAGAGTGAATCCAAATGAGAAACTAATATAGCATTTGAGTGTGGTGAACGTATGCAAACCATAATTTGTTTTGTTATGATTACCTTTGCTCCTTTATCCTGGACCTTAGTTCCCATTTACTTGCTTTATTAAAATTGTAAGTTTAAAGAATATATTATCAAAATTTTGAATCGATAACACTTTATTGTAGCATATTAATTACTTTATTTTATTAACTAATTTCAACTTTAATATTTTGTAATTCTGTTTAAATTTTTGTGTTTTAATTCTGATTTTTGAAATAATGGTCAAATATATGTAATTTTCTTTAAAAAAATCTCCCTTCTGAAGAGTCAACTTTGTCGTGGTAGCGGAGCTTAGTTATTCCAATGCAAGTTAAAATAAAACCAATAGATAAATATCATTTATTTTATTTTAATTAAATACAAACTAACTTTGTCACCTTTATCAACATTAAAATATGTTTTAAATAAAATGTTGTATTTTCCTTGATATAAGTCATATTTATTCATGATAAATGATGTGCCTGGTAACAATTTTGATTATTATTTCAACCACGATTCTATGTAATATCTATAAGTGCTTACGTCAGAGACACACCTATGTAATATTAGTAAACATTTAAATATTAAACTCGCCGGAAATGCTATTTATATTTAATATTTGTTGATTTTACACTTCATAATAAACCAAAATATTTTATTAATTTTTTTTATTATCCTATTACTTGTTACATTTTATTATCTAAATTAAATTTGTTGTCTATAACAATACTGATTTTTTTATTATATTAATTTTGATACTTATAGATATATTCTACAACTATTAGATAAAACGCCGAATACGTATATTATTTCAAATTATTACAAAGTATTAGATTCAGATTTAATAAAATTATAATTAGAAAATGATAAGTAAATAAAACACAATATATTTTTGTAAGTCTTTATTAAAATAAAATTATATAAAGCAAAATTGTTTTTCCTTATCAATAAAAAGCCGAAATCTTATCTAAAACTTAGAAAATCACCAATTATAATTGTAAATTTTTACATAACTTTGAAATAAATCATTCTGGTTTGAATTAAATATATGTATGTACATAGTTGCAATTTATAAAAGTATATATGTATTCAACCATGTATAGAAATTTCGCAGCATCATAGTACTAAATATGCATATGACGTTGCTTACACGTAATATAATATGTTTTGTATGCAAGATACCAATACCTTCAGTTTGCACTGATATGTTATATATTCCATTGATTTTAGTACTATGTAATTATAGGAAGTTCATTTCAAAACTGCTTCAAATCAAATAAGATCTTAATAACTATTTGAAAATTATGTTATATTTCTTTTTAAATAAATTAAATAATAAAAATAGATAATATTAAATATAAATTTTGTTTTATCAAAACTTATACCAGTAAAAAATGATTTATTTAATGAAGACAGACTTATTTTTTTTTTTAATTTAAATTCTAATAATTATGATCTATTTATGATTCTCTAACAATTGGAAACTATATTATATGATATTTTAGCTTTATTATCTTGTAAATTAATATTAAATTATAATGGTACATCTTGAAGATTATAACATAAGAAATTAGACTATATACAACGTTAAAACTGTTAAAGTAATGTGTTTTTACTTGTTTAATATTTTCACGGTATGCTTTCTCTATACGCTTTACAGAGTAAAGCAAAAAATAGCGATCTATTTACTAGTTATTTTATTAAATCACGAAAAATACACCTAAACATATAATAAAATATTCGGAAAACTAATTTACCGGTGTGAAGCTAGCAACACTCGTCCCAGCAACACTTCCATATTTTGATGGCTCGCTGCTAATGCACTTAAACATGCTTAAATCTGATTTAAACACGATTATTTCACAAAAAGATGTTTACTTATCTTTATTTAAATAATATTAATTACCAAAGATCATTTTATTTCACAATTAAATATTTTTTTCATCCCTTTTAACTGATTATATAAAATGAAATTAAAAGACCCATAACTTCTAGTCACAACTATAAATTTATTTCAAACTTTCCTAAAATGTTAATTACTTAATGAGGAACGTAAACACCCCCATTGTTGGGTGCGACACGAGCTACTAAGAGGGCTAAATCACCCTTGAAATTAAACTTGACATAGATTTTTGAGTACGTTGTAACTTAGAAAAATCATAACTTCTAGTCACAACTATAAATTTATTTCAAACTTTCCTAAAATGTTAATTACTTAATGAGGAACGTAAACAC